>BCLH01000421.1:84401-102579 GCA_001602315.1 Zoysia pacifica
GACATAGGCGCCGTTTGCTGCTGCTGCGAGGATATCAAGAACCAAGTTTGGAGATTAGAGAGTCGCACGTGTGTTTGCCTATGTGCACCTGTGGTTTGTCGATGTACTGCGGCAAACCTGCGTATGGGGCTGGAAACGTTGCTGTTGTTGCTGCTGCTGGAGCGATCCGGCGAAGCTGCCGCCGAACACGCCACCGGCTTCTCCACCCTGGAACAAATTCAACGAACACCGAATAAAACGCCAGCTTTTCGCAAAAGATTCCGGATTCTTCAAGTGACGAGAGAGAAGGGAAAAAAAAGCAGCAAGGTGATTTGAGCAAGAAGAGGGCGACGGATCAGTACGGCTGAATTCGCGGCCGCTTTCAGCAGCGCCTGCACGTTGCCGCCAGATCCGCCGCTGCCGAGGGTGAGCGGGAGGAGCACGCCGCCGTCCCCGCCCGTCGAGCGGCCCATGCCCTGGAGCATCACGTGGTGTCCCTGCCTCAGATCGGCCATCTGCTTGGTCTCCGCTCCTCCGCCGCCGCTGATCTGATGCTCCCGGAGCCTCGACGCCAGCAGCGCGGACTCGTCGTACATCCCCCCGAACTGTTGTTGATGCTGCGCACCGCCCTCCGGCGCTTTCCCGCCGGACAAGTCGGTCCATGCGGACGGTGGCAGGCCGCCGAGCATCTGGTCGAGGAACTCGTCGTACACACCCCCGGCGCTGACGGCCGCGCGGAGGTCGTCGAGGGATATCTGGCCGGCGCCGGTGGTCATGGGCTGCATTTCCCGCGCCGTGTGCTGCATCGCTCGCTTGCCGTTAGGTCTACGAGCCTTCCCCGCGGCCGCTTCTTAGGGTTAGGGCCGCGAAGGAAGCTGGTTGGCTAGCCAAAGCTGAGGAAAGGTTGGTGACTTGGTGGTGAGTGGTGACTTGAGTCGAATGCAGCGATAAGAGGTCCGAGAGCATACGGGGTTAGTGTCGCCGGCTATTTATAACGGGGGCGGCAGCTGGCGGCAAGCGTCTAGATATTGTTTTGCTCCTCCCAGCCCCGGGATAGAATGGAACAGAACAGAACGGAACGGAATGGATGACGATCAGCTTCAGTGGAGCTCCGACTGAGTTTGGAATGGATGACGATCAGCTTCAGTGGAGCTCCGACTGAGTTTGACTAATCAAGTGTTTGATTTAGCGGCTTAATGCAATAGATTAGTGCAAGTTGTGAAACCGTATCGAGTGATTGGAAACATACAGCGGATCGTCTAGTCATCCTAGCTCCTTTTTGTGTAGTAGTACTGTAGTTTCTAGATTCTGGTAACTGGGTGAAGTGAGAGATACAATGCTTGAAAATTAGCTATAGTTCTTATTTGATCAGATCTAACGGTTAAAAATAGGAAAGTACCTGATTAAAGGTATTAAAATAAGTGGACTCGATACTTAAAAATAGCGAATCTGATAAAAAAAAGTGGACTCAATACCAATTTATAAAAATCAACAGCTGAGATGAATAAAGAGGTGAAGATATTTTGGTTATCTCTCAAACACCGTAGTATCTCTCAGATGAAGTACAGGGAAATAGCTGTGGCACAGTGGCGGGTGAACCACTGTGGATACGGATTGCATCTCGTCAAACCAAAAGAAGGCATAATTCCATTTTACCTTTTTTTTAAGACAGCTGTTAGAATCAATTCTACGGATCCAAAACAAAATTTAAAGCCATGATTTTCACTCTATTTTGTTAGTCAATTTCGTTCAAGCTCTCAGGGTTCCTCAGGTCTTATTTGCCTCCCTTTGTGTCAAACTCAGCTGAGCTCCGCAACTATGACGCCTCCATTGCACGGCTGCAACAGTGCCCTCATTGCCTCTACCACTACTGCACCAACTCTACAACCCGAGGCCTCTGTTGCCTCCACCGCCACCCGACTTCGAAGGTGGTGCCGCCGCTGTCACTTCCACCACGGCCGGCGGCAAATCGCCGCCTCACCGTACCATTGGCAAAATCAGGACGCTGGCAGTCCAACCTCACCACCACTTTCTATGCTTGGAGGTGGATGAAGAGGCGTAGGTGGGATTTAGGGTACAAATCCGTACGCAATAATGGATTCTTCAGCAACAGGCTTTGACGAGGGAGGACTCATTCTTCGGCAAAGGCTTTGATGAGGGAGGACCGGAGGAGGAAGAAGAAAATGACACCGTAAGAAGAAAGAAGAAGGCGGATGGTGCCGCTTATCAGGGGGGTGCGGAGGGTGGCTTCCTTTCGAGCCGGAGGAAGATTCCAGGGCTCCCTAGGCGCTTGATTTTTTTTTGGGGACTATATATGTGTATATGCCTATCGTGATCGAGGCTGGAAATTGTATTCCCCAACTTTGTGATAGCCTGACGAGATTAGGGTAAGGGCTCTCTCTGGTCAGGGTAGGACTTAAGGAGCCTCCATCTAGGCGACCGAGAAATCGAGGCCAGGGCGAATGAGAGATGGTCGCTTCGAAAAATCAACACCCTTTGATACGCGCATGTACATCCTTCAAATCAACGATCTTGACGTTTGTCATGCAACACATGATTGGCTGACTTCTGGGTTGAGGCTGGCGGATGGAATCTGTCATCTGTCCTCAAAGGTCAACGTGCACTAGTGCAGTCTTAACAGGGATGTCAGGGAGAGCGGCGTTGGTTGGGTACTGCGGCGCCCCTATTTTGCCATTTGCATGGATGTGACGGAAGAAACTGACCCGAACCCGTGTTGCCTCTCGTCGGCACGTACGTCTACCTGTTAATCCCCCCACATTTTGGCTTGCGATTACATACAGATCGCATCTGCAGTGCAACCGCCTCTGCCAAACTTGGTTGGGCAGCTGGGGTCTGTGGTCTATTTAAAAAAATTTGAACGTTGGATTTAATTACTTTTAATAATATAAATTATATATATTGTCGATGCTCAATTTTTTCCTCTCGAACAAAGGTGGTCGAAACCAAGATTTACCCAAGACGTTTGCGGGTTTTGACCTAGATTTGAACGGTCATACGTGGAACAGCTACCTATGACTCCACGTCGTACAACACAGCATTTGAAGCACGATTAATTGTCAGAGAGTTAATGTCAATTAAAAAGCCATTACGCTTAATAGCCACGCTCGTTGTAATTAGAAATAGATGTTATCAGTGTTATGACATGATAATTATCATTACCACGGGAGGCACGTCCCTTGTATAAATATGTAACTAGTCCAACAAAGCAAGACATCTGTTTTCCAGAGCAAGAAAGAACACACACTTACTGAATGTAGAGTTGTTATTCTTCGAGAGGCTTGAACCAGTCTAAACCACTTGTGTCAGTTCTCTTCGTGATTAGCTTCACAATACTCACACACTCGACCCTATTCACAATAGTGCCGATCTCCTGAACTCGTATTTTAGACGTCAACAAAGGCGCGCCAGGAAGGGGAAGCGTGAGGTGAACTTAGTCCAACTTTCATCCATAGCTTCCACAAGCAACCTTGTTCCGTTTCGAAATATTGGTTGTTGTTGCCGATAAAGAAGGTTCTTTGGCCCATCGGCCGAAGTTTCTAAAAGCTTTTTTTCAGATCTTGTTTGAGATGCCTACTACGATTCATATTTCGAGTATTTCACTCGGGTTCCGATCATGTGTTAGTCCTTTAAAAGATCAATTGAAGCAGCTACCAACCCAGTCCAAAATGATTCTTAACTTTATCCATGGCAAGTTCCCGTGCAGACATGATGCGCGTAATGACATTGATGCCAGCAAGCATCATAGAGAGGCAGCTGAAGTTGCTCCTCATCGAACTCGATTTAGCCGGAGCTCATTTAAGGCTCTTGCTCCAAGTCTTCAGCAAGTCCGGTGGCTTGAGAAATTCAAGCCAGGCCCGATCGAGAAGTACGACAGATCATCTAATCCTGAAAAATTCCTTCAAGTTTACTCCACGGTTATAGAAGCCGCTGGGCGACATGATAGAGTAAAGGCTAATTATTTGCCTACTGCTCTGTCAAGGTCAGCCCGATCATGGCTGGTTAATCTTCCCGAGTCCACGTTCTGGAACAAGGATCAGCTCTACGTGACCTTCATCAGGAATTTCAAGGGACCTTCAAAAGGCCCTCAACAGCGAAAACCCTTCGGACCATCAAACAAAAGCCCGATGAGAGTCTTCGAGATTATGTGAAGTGGTTCAGTTAGACGAGAAATTCTATTCCTCATATTAAAGATCTGGAGGTCATTATAGCTTTCAGAGAAGGAATATCTAATGTGTACACTGTAGAACGGCTAGGCATCGAGAAACCACAAACAGTGGACCATCTCTTGCCAATTGTCAAAACCTGCATCAAGGCATCAGAAGTCGGAGCCCGGATTACGAGAGAAGCCAAGGCTAAGAGCTTTCGCAAAAAGCCTGATGATCGAGAGCTCAACGTCGCTAAAAAGGAAGGTAGTGAACGTCATGAAAAGAAGAAGTGACCCTTCGACAGACCCGAAGATGCACAGAAGTGGTGCTCGGTTCATCGATCCAGGTTCTATAACTTCACTGATTGCACTTATTACATTGGTAAAAAAAAGATGTTTCAGAACCTCCAGCAGCACCTCGACCCGAGGCTCCGGCCAGGGGCCGTCGAACGGTTGAGGAGGAAGATGAAGAAGAACTCTCTGAAGTTAACATGATCTTCGGCGGAAGTACTGCGGTTCCATCTAAAACCCAGTACAAAAAGTACGAGCGAGAGGTGGTCAATGCCGTTTCTGTGATCAAGAAGATGTGGTGGTATGAAGTCCCGACCACGTTCGGCCCTGAAGATCACCCGAAGACGGAGCTATCAACGAGAAACTTGTCGTTTGTCATCAAGATACCCATCCACCACAGCAATGTTGCCAATACTCTCATCGATACAGGTGCGGCCTTGAACCTCCTCATGAAACGTACTTATGAAGAAATGGATTTGTCATTAGTAGTATTGCAACATGTGGATGAAAGATTCTATGGAGTTATTCCAGGGGTCTCATCAAGGCCCTTGGGAAAGATTGATCTGACCGTTACTTGTGGTCACGGAGACAACAAGCACCGAGAAGTCCTCACTTTTGAGGTGGTGGATTTAAATTCGGCGTACAACTGTATCCTCGTGAGGCCATTCCTCCTAAAGTTCATGGCTGCTGTTCATTCAGTTATGCGACTATGAAGATGCTAGGACCCCTAGGGGTCATCACAATCGTCTCTGATCTTAAAGAAGCGGTCAAGTGCGACATCAATTCCTTGACCCGTGCAGATCACTTCAAGCAAGGAGTCTTGAAAGCCAGTTCTTTCAAGCAAGCACGAACAGATAGTGGTGCGGTACTTGTACCAAAACCCACTGTCAAAGTTTTTGAAGTGCCGATTCTCGAAGTCTCGTCTCTCAAAGAAGAAATTGTGCTGCCACCAGCACCGAATAAGAATATTCCACTGGATCCTAATGAGCCAGCGAAGCAAGTTGTCATTGGGGTTCCTTATCCTCAAAATAGGAACTCGCGCTCATCACTTTCCTTCGAGTAAACGCCGATGTCTTTGCATGGACACCATCGGACATGTCTGGGATTCCCAGAGAGGTGATTGAGCACAAGTTGGGGATTGACCCGACTCTTAAGCCGGTCAAGCAATGGAGGTATACTCCAGATAAGCGCGACGCCATTCGCGAGGAAATCACTAGGCTATTACAAGCCGGATTCATTAGAACGGTAGATTATCCTATATGGCTAGCAAATTCTGTATTAGTGAAAAAACTCGATGGTTCGTGGCGGATGTGTATTGACGATACGTTTTTGAATAAAGCATGTCCTAAAGATGAGAATCCTCTGCTCCGAATTGATCAGATCGTGGACTCAACGTCCACAAGCAAATTATTGAGTTTTCTTGATGTTTACTCCGGCTATCATCAAATCAACATGTGAGTTAAAGATGAAGAAAAAAAATACATTCATCACTCCTTTCAGAGTTTATTGTTATGTGAAAATGCCGTTCAGTCTAAAAAAGCCAGGGCTACGTATCAAAAATGTGTCCATATCGTTTTTGAACACCAAATCGAAAGCAATGTCGAAACATATATCGATGACATTGTCGTGAAGTCCAAACAGTGGGGGGATCTGCTTAAGGACCTCATCGAGACTTTCGATAATCTTCAGAAGTTTCAGATGAAGTTAAACCCAAAGAAGTGTGCCTTCGAGGTTTCTTTTGGCAAGCTGCTGAGATACGTAATCTCTAAAAGAGGGATCGATGCAAACCCGAAGAAGGTGGAAGCTATTGAACAGCTACAACCACCCTGAACTCGAAAGGAAATCCAGAAGCTAGCTGGCATGATGGCTGTCCTCAGTAGATTCATATCTCAATCTAGAGAAAGAGGTATGCTATTTTATAAGCTTTTACACAAACAAGATGGATTTCAATGGGATAGTCAAGCAGAAGCGGCTTTTTTAGAGCTGAAGCAATATCTTAAAAATTATGCCTACCCGAATTCTACCAAAGCCCGAAGAAGAGTTGTTACTTTATGTGCAAGCTTCGGATTCGGTGGTTAGTACTATTCTGACAGTAGATCGGGTCAATGATTAAGAAAGTTTAGTTCAGTTACCAGTGTATTTTGTTAGTGAAATCTTGAAGGATGCTCAAACAAGATATCCACAAGCTCAAAAGCTGTTATATGTCGTGTTGATGACATCTCGAAAGCTGAAGCATTATTTTTTGATATATTCGATCAAGGTAATATCTGATCACCCACTCTCTCGTATTTTATACAGTAGAAATGCTACTGGACGCAAATCTCATTGGGCAGTAGAGTAGGAACAATTTCATATAGAGTTTATACCTCAGAGAGCCATCAAGAGTCAAGCTTTAGCGGATTTTATTTTTGAATAGACCCCATCTGGTCCTCAATATGAAGATGCATTGCCCGATCATTGGGTGATGCATTTTGATGGTTCCTTTACCCTAAAAGGGGTTAGGGCTGGTGTTGTGTTGAAACCTCTCGAATGAGAGCCCTTGAATTATGCCCTTCAGTGAAAATTTAAAGCCACCAATAATAGTGTAGAATATGAAGGCTTGATTAATGGCCTACGTATTGCTAAGTCTATGGGCATCAAAAGATTGTCGATTCGAGGCGATTCTCAATTGCTGACCTGGCAGGTACATAAGGAGTATGAATGCAAAGATGAGAAGATGGCTGCATATTTAAAAGCTGTTCGGGCAATGGAAAGTTCTTTCGATGGATTTGAAATCCGATACATTCTTCGATTGGATAACCAAGATTCAGATCATCTCGGCTGGTTGGCCTCTTCTCGATCAGTGTTGATATCTTTGCTTGATTTTTGAAGAGCTCGAAGATTAGAGATATCCAATCAGAGTATTCATTGAAGGTGATCCAATTGCAGATGATGATTCGAGAACTGAGCGTATTGCTCGAATTGCCAAGAATTACACCGCTATTGATGGGGTATTATACAAAAAAGGCAGAAATGGGTTGCTGATGGGGTGTATCTCTCATGATGAAGGTATGCGACTGCTCAATGATATACATAGAGTAGTTTGTGGCTCTCATAATTCTGCCAGAATTTTGGTTCGAAAAGCATTCTGCCATGGGTTTTACTGGCCGACAGCAAATCAAGATGACACTAATCTAGTAAGTAAATGCAGTCACTGTCAATTTTTCCAGCATCAAACAACTAAACATGCTAGCACTTCGTATACCATCCCTTTGTCTTGGTCATTTGCTATCTGGAGAATCAATATCATCGGTACTTTGCCCAAGGGACATAAGGCATATAAGCACATTATTGTGGCCATCGATACTTTTACCAAGTGGATAGAAGCTGAGCCATTGTAAACATTACTCAAGAAGCTGCAGCCAAATTTTTGAAGGGATTTGTTGTGCCCTTTGGAGTTCCAAAGCAGATCATCACAGATAATGGGAGCCAGTTCAAAGAAAATAAGTTTCAGCGGAGCTGTGCTGACTTCGGGTATAGCACTCAGTCGCTTCGGTAGCTCACCCGCAAACCAATTGCCAAGTTGAAAGAGTCAACGGTTTGATCATTCAAGGGATGAAGAAGTGAATGTGAGAAAAGCTAGAAGTCAGAGGAAGAAATTGGGTCTAAGAACTGCCTGCAGTGTTGTGGTCCTTGCGCACAAACCCGAGTCGAGCAACCAGAGATACACCCTTTAATTTGGTATATGAGGCTGATGCAGTATTACCCGCAGAAGTGCATTTAGGTTCTCATCGGGTGTTGCATTTTACAGAAGAAAGTTAAGCCGAAGCAAGAGATCTAAATCTTACCTTATTAGAAGAGTCTAGAAGATAGACAGTGATAAAAGTAGAGAAATATCAAACCCTGCTGCGCAAGCACTAAAACAAGAAAGTTATGCATCGTATTCTGGAGGTCGAGGATTTAGTCCTCAAGAAAGATATCAACACTACAAATAAACACAAATTTTCTTCTCCTTGAGAAGGGCCTTACATCATAGTCGATCAAATATCTCTTGGGGCTTATGTACTGGCACATATCAATGGCGGTTTGTTACTAAACACATGGAATGCTGACCAATTACGAAAGTTCTATGTGTAATGTATATTTAGTGAAATTTTGAATAAAGAATAACCATTCATTCTCAAGAAACTGTCTTTATCATATAAAGAAGCTTTAGCCATCCCGTATGGTTCAATAAAGTGCTCATTTTGTTTTTTTCATTTGAGCTCTTTATCTTGGTCGCCAAACAGTAACACAAGATATGACTCTGATAGGCACTTACGACCACTTATCAACAATGATCTTTTTAGATCACCATTCGTACACTATATTTTGGCCGCTAGACAGTTACACAAGATACAACCCTAATGGGCACTTGTGACCATCTCTAAGAGTGATTTTCTCGAAAACAGCTACTTTATATAGCTACGACCTTAATCACACCAACCCCACCATGGGCACCACCTATCTACCTCTTGATATGGCAATTTTAGACACGGATGTCTTTCACAAGGCTGAAGTTCTAAAACACCTATCGAGTGCGTATGATTTACTTTAAGTTTCTTTCTACACGCACATATACATTGCGAACAGAAAGCAAAGGGTTACATATATGACACTCATAAATGATTTATAAATGATTGTATAATTTACAATCGATATACACTACATGCATCACATTAGTTTTTATCTGAAGAATGGTCGGTACAGCTAAAATCATCTACAAATGACTTAGCAGTGTCAACCACATCTTGTACAAGTTTGTGACACTGTTCAGATGAGGAGCATTGGAATCCAGAACAAACCAAAGAATCCTTCAGATCAGGATAATGACTTTTATTACATGCAAGCATATATGATGCTCCAGTGACTATATCTTCAGAAGATGATGACATCTACAATTTATTATTTTCAGTTTTAGTAGCTTTCAACTTAGACTTGACAGTCTCTAGTTCAGTGGTCACCTCTTGAAGTTGCTTGCCCTTGTTAGTAATCTCTGACCTAGTGCTTTCTACTCCCTCTGTTCATTTTTATAGGTCGTTCTAACTTTGGGTACGAGAATTAAGAAAAAGTGAAAAAGTATGATACATAGAAAACGAGAAGAAAAGAGATAGAGATTTATTGGAAAGAGAGAAAGTGTATTGAAAAGAGAGAAATGTGTATTGAGAAGTGAAAATGACATATTGATGAACAAATTTTGAATGCTAGAATGACTTATATTTGTGAACGAAGGAAGTAGTTCTTTTGATATGTTCTAGATCTGTTTGTTCTTTTCATCAGCTTTCTTTACCAATTCTGCATATGTAAGTCAGATAAGACATAATTCAAAGAACAAAATAGATTATGTTGCTCAAACATAGGCACAAACTCTTTGCCACTTCTTTCAAGCTAGAAAACTTCTCTTGCAATTTAGCATAATCTGCTATCTGGAGTCTTGCTTTTTCTTCAGCAGCATCAATTGAAGATCTAGCAGCAGTGCAAGAGTCGACAACTTGTGTCCGCAAGGCATTAGCTTGTTTCTGCAAGATATCTGATAAATTCATAACAGCTTCCGAACAAATGAGAAGACTTTCTGATTATCATCTGGAGTTTCTTTTGTGTCATCTGTCTTCGGGGAAGCAATGGCAGAAACAATCCTAGAAACTCCGAATAGGCTAATAATTTGTTAGTTTAAAGTCAATAAGGAGGAAGTTTGGTTTAGAGCATACCTCGTGTGAATAGTCTTCTTCACTTTCAGTCGTTTGATGGTCCTCTTTGGGCCCTATTGATGTTCTTCTTCCTGATCAAAGAGGCGAAGTCCTTTATAAATAGAAGTGAAAACTTGTTTGAGTGGAACCAAATGCCCCTAAAGATAAGAATTTTTTGCCTCTGATTCACGAGGATGTTTGATGGTATCAGACTGCACTGGATGAGGAGAGGATTGAGCCACGGTATGTGCAGGGGCTAAACCACTAGATCTTGAAATTATCGCTTGAGGAGTATTAGAGCCAGCTGTAGCAAACTCCTTTGGGAGCAGCAGAAGAGTGGCTAATAGAGGCACTTGCAGCCTGCATTTCTAAGGCCCTCACTGCTATATCCTCTTCGAGAGTTAAAGCTTGTTGCTTTGAGACCTCTGTCACAGGTTCAGCATCAAGCAATTCTTCATATGATGAAAGTTTCACTGCCTCCCCAGATAGTTCAGACAAAGTCTCAGCCTGATCTTGTTCAAGAATATTATCCCTGGTAGTCTCTTTATTGCCCTCATCATCATTATCATCATCGAAGACAACATCAACGTCATCTGATTCAGTGGCAAACCTCCGCCGTAATCAAAGATCAATAGTCAGAACAAATAAAGAACAGGCAATACAGTACAATTGAGAATAATTAGTACCTTTGGAGAAAGTTTTGCAGCAAAAAAAGGTGAAGGAAGGCCCTCTGATCTGGTGACTTTGTGATCACTCAAGATCTCTTTAAGACGAGTCACCACTTCGTCTTCTAAAATTTATGCAATTGTTCAATATACCAAAATGTCAAGTAACTGAAAGTATATACCAACTATTCAAGTTACTGAAGATTATCTTTGAGAAAAGATCTTGCTGTATCGTGAAGACCGGTACAACCAAAGACTAATGGATGCCTTATCGCAAGTGGATTTAACCGTCTTTGCATAAGTTCATCAACAATGATTTTTCTATTCAGACTCTTGCGTCCATAATATTTGCACTTGGAGCAATGTATGGCATTATGTATTTTCGCTTTACTTCTGATTTGTTCAAAATCTCCATGAGGAACTACCTATGATCACTTCCCTTCTAGTTCTTCCTGAGGCATGGATGAATATATTGTTTCTCACTCTATAGGGTGAAACCAACCGAGAAGACCATCACTTGTTTACCATAGTAAGAGGCTGTGTATAAAGTTTTTCAAAGAAAAAGATCTGGTTCTATTCCCAGCAAGCATTCACAGAGCATCACAAATATACTTAAAGAAGCCACGGCACTAGGTTTAAAGTGAATCAATTCTATTTTATAAGCTTGGCAGACAGATATAAAAAATTTCGAAGCAGGAACACAAAATCCACAGTGAATGTGTGATTTGAAAACCGCCAATTGTCCATCAGAAGACCTAACATAATCTTTAACCTCTGGAATCTCAGATATTATGAATTCAGGGATAATACCTCGATCATACAGGCTCTTCAGTCTCTTCTGAGTCATGGTGGTAGTCTTCCAATATTTTGTCTTGTTCGCTTCATTTCCAGAGGCTATGGCACTATGGCCTGAAGGAGCAGATATGGAAGAACTATCAGATTTTGAATGCCTAGGTTAGGACATAACTTAGAAGACGATCTGAGGGCGGTGAAGAGTGTCGCTCAAGTGGTGATGCTTGGATTACAAAGAAGAAATGGAGAACTGTGCTGAGATAGTGGAAAAACTTCCTCTCGGTGCCAGGCCTAATAAAGACACAACAGTTACAGTTATTGAAATTTGAATCAACAAAGCTTCTCTAGGAAGGAACCTCAAATACCCGAACAGCTATCGGTCTGAAGAGAAGCGACAAAATGTCCGATGTGCTTAACGCACGCAAAGGGCTCAATGCTCAAAAAGCTATCAGCCCGAGAGGAAGCGGCAAAATGCCCGATATGCTTAACGCACGCAAGGGGCTCAATGCTCAAACACCCGAAGTGCTCAACGCACTGCAAAAGGGACCCACGACATCCTTTTTTGTATGCCCGATGAGCTCACACTTGCAAGGGGCTCGGTTACAACGTGCCGCAAACATTCGATGTGCTCAAACGCGCTAAATGGGTCCGGTCGTTTGTGCCTCTTTGTGTCTAAAGTGCTTAACACGCTTGAAGAGTTCAAATATCAATACTTCAACGTCCGAAGAGACTAATTCTGAGTTTCTGAGTATGAACGGTTCGGCTAACCACAGTTACAGTAATGCGTTAAGAAAAATAAGCTCGAACAAGTACACATTCAAAATTCTTAAGAAATGTTTCATAAGATATATCTAAATCCTTCAGAATTACACATTTTTGGAATGAAAGAAGCTTCATAGAAGATGATACAAGACTTTTTCACTACCACAATTACATTATTGGTCCAAAAACTCCAGTTAAAGAGAAAAAAGTCCTCAACCTAAATAGAGTTATCATCCCCTTCATTTTTGGACAAAGACCTCTCTGAGCAACAAGAGGGGGAAATGATTCCAAGGGACCAGGGTTCGCCTGACCAGCCACTTCTTCTTCTCCTCTCACTGAGAAAGACATCAAATAATGATGTCCTGAGTGAAGAAGAATCGAATGAGGAGCTTCGACGCCTTCGTTCCCTCCATCCTCATCCTCTTCTTCAGAGTCACTCAAGACTACCACCTCATCAGGGCTTGACACCCTCCGATGGCTTTTATTCAGCTCGACATAAAGACGCCTAGCAAACTCAGCATCTGCAAAAGTGTTAGGATCAGCTTCGAGATCCACAATATTCGAGTCGTCTTCCTCCATCAATTCAGAAAATTCAACAGGAAAGACCTCATAGATCTCCTCAATGGTGGATAACCTTGGGGAAGAAATACGATCCGTCGGATCTCTTTGCACAGCAGGGGCTAGAGGCTCTTGCACCCCTATAGAAGAAGAATCCTCTCCAACACTCATCGACGAAGATCGAATCCTCTTGGCGGAACGCTTCTTGCCCATGGTTACGCTTAGACGATTATTGCGCAAGTATCTGAAAGAAGTTGGAGAAAGAAAGTGTTTTGAAGAAGAACTTTATCACATCCTCCCTATTTATAAGCGAGGAACGATCCTTCAAGATCCCAAAGGACGCTTAGTCTTTGCTCTCTGACAGTAGAAAGCATAATACTCAGACCGGTCAAAAGCAGGAATCGGAGTGACAGAAGTAAAGACAAAAATTAAAGCCAACCGTCGTGTCTTGTTATTTGAGCACCTCTCCAAGTTTGCAGCAGCAATGACAGAGATGAGATACGGTTCGATTTTATCGATCAAGTTACCGAAGACCGAAGACAAGCCGCCACTTGGAGATGTGCTCAGGGGCTAATGCGATGCTTCAATTTTTGCCTCTCGAACAAACCTGGGCCGAAACAAAGAATTGCCGAAGACGTTCGTGAGCCTTAGCCCATATACGAATAGTCATATATGGAACGGCTACCCATAACCTCATGACGTATGACGCGGAATTTGAACCACGATTGATTGCTATAGAGTAAACATCAATTAAAGAGCCGTTACGTTTAATTGCCATGCTTGTTGTAATTAAAAATAGACATTATCAGTGTTATTACATGGTAATTATTATTACCATAGGAGGCTAGTCCCTTCTATAAATACTCCCTTCGTTCTTTAATTGATGTCACTATTGACTTCTAATTCTAAATTTGACCGTCTGATTTTAAAAATTAGTTCAAATGTGTAAAATTTTAAGTTGTGATTCAAATAACTCTAATGATAAATGAAATTATAACAAAATATATGACATTTATTAAAAAAATTTGAATAAAACGAATGGCTAAAATTAAAATTAAAAGTCAACGACGACAACAATTAAAAAACAAAAAAAATATGTAATCTACTCAACAGAGCAAGACATTTATTTCTCATAGCAAGAGAACACATACTCACTGGATATAGGGTTGTTATTCTCCAGAATGCTCGAACCAGTCTAAACCACTCACTCATGTCAGTCCTTTTTATAATTAGCTTCGTAATACTCACACGCTTGACCCTATTCACGATATCTGCCGATTTTTCGAACTCGTATTTCGAACATCGACATATATTATGAGTTTTTTTATAAATTTAAAAGTACAAATATCAGGTTTTTTAAATTTAACTAAATCTTAAAAATTATTGGTTAAAGTTGTAGTCAATAAAAATTAGAAATAAATTTCTATTAAAATTGAAAGAGTAACAGTAAAATTTAAATTAGCTGTGAGTTGGTGAGCTTGTCGACTTGCATACCTCGTTGCTACTTTTCCGCTGTGTTCGTCGGGTTGGTATTTCACGTCCATCGGCGGCCCGCAGCTGCGCAGCATGAAGCGAAGTTGTGCGCAGGCCACTAATCTATGGGCTGGGCCTGTTTGGGCTATAGTAGAAGGAAGGAAAGAAACTGGGCCCGTTATTTTCTCGTTCTGTGTCACTTTCTCCAGATACGGAAACTGGCTTTCATAGTCTGTACACAGATGAATGGTCTTTCTGGTTCAAAGTTTTCAATTCATAGCGATATTTTTTATTTTGAGTTGTAAAACACATAACTGGCACAGTAAATTCGGGATGAGAAACTTTGGCCATTTGAAATATACAATATTATTGAGAAACAATACTGTTCAGAGTAGCAGATAAAATCCTTCTAAACCATTGCGTGTAAAATTGGACGAGCTCAGTCTGAAATCTCTATTTTCTGAAGGACATGCGCCGACGACATGAGGTTCCTGAACTGTGAGACTGGGCACGGAACTCTAATACTCCGGCAGCTGCTGCAGGATCGCGGCGGCGAGCGCGCCGGTGAAGTTGGAGTCTCTGGTCAGCGCGCTGGCCATCTGCTCCACCAGCGCCGTCCGGAACTCGGGCGACGCGATCTCCCGGCACAGCTTCTTGAGGTCCGGCTCCGGCGTCCGCGCGTCGTTCTTGTCGACGTCTAGCGTGATGTTCGGGCCGGAGGAGTTGAAGGAGATGGAGCACGGCACGGAGCCGGTCCGCGTCGCGCAGCTGGGGAGCTCCTCGGCGCGCATCGTCGGGCTTGGGTGGTTGTGCTCCCCCTCGTACGTCGCCACCAGAACCGAGCTGTCCTCCGCGCTCCTCTGCACCTGCTCCCCGAACAGAACGTTCCACCGTTGTCAGCGATGACAGGTTCATCGTGGGAGTCGATCGGTCGATCCCAGATTCCCTGGGAAAATGCGCGTCAAGAAATTAGGGACTATTACCTTCTTTTTGACGGGGCAGGACGGGGAGAAGGCGCAGCGGAAGTACGCTCTGGGCGACGGGTTGTCGCGCGTGACCTTCTGCCCGTACTTGCGCCACTGGTACCCGTCCTTCACGGTGAGGGTGGGGTCGGACGGGTCGATCCGGGTGCACACCCTGCTGACCTTGATCCGCTTGCACGAGGCGCCGTCGCTCACGATCACCGGGGTGCTCTCGGCGCACTTCCTGTTCGTGTTGCCGCCGTTGCAGGAGTTGGAGAGCTCGGGGCTCTCCCGTCCCCTCTTCTTGCCTGCAACCGGTGAGGGTGAGTCCGGGCGGGCGATGTGGCTGTCGCAGAGGTAGATGATCATCTCGGTCAGCCGCCGGTTGGCCTCGCTGACCTGGTTGAACTTGGCCTCTAGGGTCCTGGCCTGGACGACAATCACGGAAGAACTGCTAGTTCAGGGAACTCGTTCCGGAAGGTGAAGCAGAGGAGAGCTAGAAGCAGAGCACTAAGGGAGAGGACAGGTGGGTCATCGATCAGTTAGTTACCTCCTCGTCGGTGATGGCCGTGGCCGGGCGGTCTGGCTCATTGTCGGCTTCGATTTCCGTGTTTCTTCGCGGCGGCGGCATCGACGGCAGGCCGACGCTGAGGTCGAGGCAGAGCGGTGAGTGGCCGGCGTGGCGCGCCGAGTCCATCAGCAGCATCGTTGTTTCGAGGAGTTCGGGAGGGGGGGGTGGCGGGGTAGTTGCTGCTGTTTCCGTGCCCGCCGGAAGTAGGACACACGAATCAATGGAACAAGCAGAGAAGCACTTGGATGCTTGAGATTCGGACAGCGTGGTAAATATATAGGCTGACGAGGAGCGGCGAGCCGTGGGATGACGGGGAGCGACCTGTGAAAATTATGACTCTATTGAGTGGAAAAAGTGGATCACGACGTGTAGCGCCGGTCGGAGCTCGGCTGGGACGAGACGCGGGACGTCAGGGGGGCTACGTCACCCGAGGTTCGTCATCCGCAATCGGGGTTGCTGGGGGATCATGTGTGGATGCACGGTTACGGGGACGAAGTGTCCATTCCTTCCTCACCCTATAATCCTCAGTCGTCTTGCAGTTGGGTCTGACCTCTTAAGGTAAATAAAATCTTGAAACTTAGGGTGAAAGCAAGGAGTACTTTCTCGCGTACTTGACCGGTAAATTAATCAACACTGATTCATCCTATAATGAACACGAACATAATAGTGCGATCTCAGCAATTGTTCAGGATTTAACTGGTCGTTTTATCCAGAGTATGGCACGGTGAATGCCACATATGCAATCAGTTCTGGTTGCGAATGCAGAAGCTATCCGAGGTGGTCTGCAACTAATAGAATAAAATAACATTGCAATGTTGAAGCTCTTTCGGTTGTTTTTTCTTCGTTCTCTCTAGCCTATGTTAACAGGGAGGTGAATTGAACATGTTGGTGCTTAGCTCTTCGTAAGATAGATTCCATTTGGCTTAGTCCTACTGACTTCCTGTTACCAAGCTTGTAACACGATTGTAATCAAATTGATTAATGAAAGTGATCCGTGTTTTTTTTTAAAAAAAAAAGTAGACTGACACGGTCCTGATTCAACAAAAAAAATTTTGCAGATTGTTTAATTTCCCCTCTGCTTTCTTCCGTTTGTCATGTCCGGCGTGACCAACCGACCCTCCGGGGCGCGCTCTGGAAACGCCCAACAAGACACGGAACGCGGCGAAAGCGACTCGTCGATTCTCCGCGGAGTCCTTGTGAAAGCGGTTGACCTGAAGCAAGTCTTCGTCTTTTGGTTTTAACTTGCCTATCCTTGCTTGCAGGTTGGTGACAGTACGCATGGTTCATGGTCGGAAGGTCTTTCAAATTTTCAATTAGTCATGAAACCAAGTCATTTGGTACTCAAATATGCCACAAACCACGTTGCAAGTGACAGTTGTGAGCCCATCGATCACATTCACACATTGTACGATCCTATCGTCGTTTTCAGAAACTAAATAAGATTGACTATTCCATAAGGAATTATGGAGTCGTGCTGCACGCATGACCTGGGCGCGTGGTGTGTAGAATACTAGTAGTAGAAGCCTTTCGTTTAACGGATTCCATACGGCCTGGACTTTCTGTCCCGGTTCCCTTGGATTCCTGAATCGTGTTGACGTCCAGGCTTCTCCTTTTCGCAGAAGAAGCTCGACTCGACATGACACCATGCAGTGGTGTCAGCCACATACGTTAGCACTCCCGCGCTAAGAGCAACTTACTCTCATGTAATGTCAATTATTGGAGTCACTGTTTCAGCAATACATAAAGTCGAAATATCAGTAGTTGTGAATATGATATGTGGAATTAAGCCGCATATGTAGTCCTAACACGGTCTTGTTTTGTTGATGCTGTTGAATGCAGGATTTCCATCCATGTAGCTCCTTTTGAACGTAGGAATCAGTTTAATTTTACAAAAAAAAAATATAAGAAACAAGAAAAAAAACTCCATTCCGAACGAGACCGTATTCTTAAAAAAAATATGCCTGTAGTATTGAATATATGGTAAATACGCAACACATATGTCAAATTAAATTCTATAGAATTAAGGAGAAACTGCTTCATTCTAAGCCAAATTGTAAGGACAAAAAAAAAAGATACATGCATTTCCATAATATACTCGAACCATTTCAATTGTACTAAAAAAGAAACAGATAAAAGTCATCAATATTGACTCCATTTGTAAATTAATCACCCATATATACCGCTGTGTCATAGGAGTATGATGACGACTTCAATTTAGAGCAGGTTGATATAGTATTATGATACAATTAGAGATG
>BCLH01000421.1:102589-119543 GCA_001602315.1 Zoysia pacifica
TATATTGTTAGTATAGATTTAACAAAAAGTCAAAAAAAAACCCAGGAGAAATTAGGCTGCCTTTAATTAAAAAGAAATAGGCACCAAATTCAAGTTGAACAGAATTGAACGTTTGGTCATAAAGCATTTGGTGACTCAAGGGTACAATGTTAGTGGTTGGTTCCTGTTTTTCGGTTTCCTATTTTTAGCGGGTTTCCTAGTTGATGAGATTGGATAAGGATATCAATGAGAAGACCATATAAGTCTTCCGTTTAACAATTGGATGTGATCGCATCCTCCTTATCTATATGTTTCAAGACATTGTAGATAGGATTCGGATACAAAAGAAAATTCTCATCGAAATTACACTGAAACAACCCATTTGACTCATAATTGATGGGACTCGATAACGTATCCAACAAACCAATTGCAAAATGTAACGTCTCTCCCTATCAAAAGGTTAGATTCTTAACATTACAGCAGATAAGATGCTTAAGCACTAAGCATCATTTTAATTAATTGCTTTCTCAACCCTTTTTTCTTGACTCCTATATAATTCTTGTTGTGAAAGGAGGAGGCAGAAAATAGTTGAGTCTGCAGCATTTCCATTTTTGCTTTGTTGTTGGTCTCACATGAAATTTATGCAATTGTGAACAGTGTCCTACTTGTAACATGCATGGTACTGTAGTGCATGTCTACCTGAGGTCCACGACACTATCTGGAAGGGCACGCATCCGACGTTTAGTTTCCTTGCCTATTTCAGAAAGCACGATGTCAGTATGGCCCACTTGTGCAGTACGTAGACACAGCAAGACTCAGGAATTACAGGTCAAGCCAATTGCTGGTAAGTCTAAGTCATAATATTAAAAAAAAAATCTCTATCCATTAAGTTGTTCGCCTCTCCACTCATGCCAAAACGATCATTTTCAACCCAGGTGTGGTATTCTTGGCAGTTAGCTCGATGGTTACCTAGGCACCAGGCATGTTGTTTCTTGCTGACGTATAAATTTATGATGTCGTAGTGTACCTACAAGCTGACGGAATAAGCAATACACGTTAGGAGACTCGGAACAATCCACTAAGACTTGTTTTAGTAGCAAAATTTGAGTTTACAAGCATGTTTTCTTAATTTTTGGATCAATCATATTTATTGCGTGTCTTACTCCATTCAGCTTAAAAATGTTGACAATGGCTTAGTTTTAATTTATACTAACCAGCATTAATAATTTAAAACTGGGGGTAGCACTTAAAAAATGGTCCTGGCTGGAATTACAAGCTTACAAAGACGAACGTCTTGGGAAATCCCAATAGGCGTTTAAAAAACATATGGATGTACATAAAGTTCTTCCAAACTCATCCACCAACATGGTTTTAGAAACCGAAGTCAACCTGGTTTTTGTGACTAAAAATCGATCGGCTAGCCGATTTTGTTACAATGCTAGGTTAAGTTTTCGATCAAAAAGCGGACCTAATCATAAATCAAACCGGACTAATTTGATCGAAAACTGCGAAAACCGGTTGGTTTTCACCTGTTTCCAAAACGCTGACCATCCCAGATGATGTATTGCGCCCATAAACTCCTCGTTGGCTTCAATACTACTTGTGAGTCCTTCGATTAGCGAAACATGTACTCGTGGTGCTTAACTAAAAGGAACTAGTACTTCAGTGATAATATTCGTTAATTATGTTATCTTGTCTGGTGGCGTGTTTAGTAACAACAGAAGGATCAGGGGGTCAAGTCAGTCAAGTCAAGTCTTCAAAATCTATAATTGGTGTTATTATCCAACTACAGTCATTTAGTCAAGCACATGGCAGGTCTTTTCAAGTCATTTAGTCAAGGATAAGATGGATGTTTTTACCGAGTTTCAATTCAAACTGTGCTAACGATATACAGTAAAGTGAACCAGGATTTCTAGTGATGAGGTATACTCCCTTTATTTTTTAATTACTTTTAAATTTAATTTTGACCATTTGTTTTATTAAAAAATATTTGATAAATTTCATATATTTTGATATAATTTGATTTATTATTAGAGTTATTTGAATTATAACTTAAAATTTTATGCATTCGTGCACATTTTTTGACAAATGGTCAAAGTTAATTGTAAAAATCAACGGTGACATCAATTTAAAAACGAAGAGAGTACAAGTTTACACAAGCATATAATTAATTTTCGATTCAGGGCCAGTTCACGAGAAAATTTACATGTGCATATATATTCACATTTTCATCTAAAATATCCGGTTGAATTTTTCTCCAACATCCTTGCAGTCACGGCGCTTGTCAGTGACTCCATGAACTCGGAATCGTTCTTCAGAAAAATCACCAGCTCGTCCACCAAAACCTTCCGGAACTCTGGAGCTACCGCATCGCAAACGACCGCCTCCTCGTTGGATCCTGACCCTTGGTTCATCAGACCCAGGGTGATGGTCCGGCCCAACGAGTTGATGGAGATGGAGCACGGCTGGCTCGTCGATGCGTCGTTGACAAACTCATTCTGCGCCCACTTGGCATGGTCGTGTTCTCCTTCGTAGTGCGCCACTAGCATCGAGCTGTCCTCTGCACACCTCTGCACCTGCGTTTGATTAAACAAAAATCAACAAAACCGCATTCCATTTACATTCACATTTTCTTTCTAAAAAACTCTTCCCTCTAATATGTAAAATTATTAGTTGTGATTTAAATTTTATTAATAATAAATCAAATAATAATAAAGTTTTACATATTTAAATAAATTTTTTAAATAAAATGAATAGTTAAAGTTGAAGTTAAAAATTAATGGTGTCAATAATTTAAAACTGAAGGGAAATAAAGCTCAAAGTTTGCATGATGTTCATTCCGTTCTCTACGATAGTTTACGGTTACCTTCTTCTTGACAGGGCAGGACGACGTGTGAGCGCAGCGGAAGTAGGCTCGGGGATAGGGGTTGTCGCGCGTGAGCTTCTGCCCGTACTTGCGCCACTGGTACCCGTCCTTCACTTGGTTGGCCTCGGCGTCGGACGGCTCGGCGCGCACGCGCACCGTCGCGACCTTCGGCCGCGGCTCCGCCGTCACGCCGACGGCGTCAGAGGCCACCGTCTCCGTCGCCGCCGCATTGCTCGGGCTTGGGGCGGGCGAGGCATTGAGGGCGCGCAGGTGGGGAAGATCGGCGAGGATGGCGTCCAACGCGCAGGTCAGCCGCCGGTTCTCCTCGCTCACCCGCCTCAGCTTCTCCTCGAGGCTCTCTGCTGCCTGCTGTCGCATGCGTGGCCGAGAAGAACAGAGGTCAATAGAAAACTAAGGCAGATATGCATGCGAAATGTATAAAAAAGCGGGTGACGACTGGCAGACCGGCATGGACGGGCCGAAGAGCGGTAGCAGCCCGGCGCCGGTGCCGGTGGGAGAGGAGCACTTGCCGTTGTCCATGGCCACATCGTACGCACCATACACGGTCGCACGAAAAGTGTATTATAGGCACGTCGCCGCGAGCAGGACCAGACAGGGGGGACACGACGTGCTCTTGCACGTGAACCTTGCGCGAGGACGCCGCGGCGTAATACAGACGAGGCGATCTGCACCCCCCGTGGCATTGACTTGACTGACCTATCGATAGGCAAATCTTCTCCGTCCTCATAGGGCCGACGTCACCTTGCGCTCCGTGACCTCCGTCAGCTGTGACGTGGTCCGCACCAGCTTCCGAGGTTTTCCCATGCTCGCGTCGGTTTGCGCTCTTCTTCTCACGCCGGACGAAGATGAACTGGTCTCCGAGAGAAGGACAGGTAAGCTGACGAATTGAGCCCGCGGGTTTACACGCACTTGCTCACGTAGGGCGTTGGTGCGTCATTGACTCACCGCACTTGCCCACGTAGCCCAAGAGTTCTCATGACCGCCTGTCTCGTAGTAGCAGTGGAAGGAAGACCGTGTCCGTCTTGCTCTTGCTGATATACGTGGTCGATTTGCAACGCTCAGCTCCCGGTTTAATTAATCTTCTCGGCTTCCGTTTCGGAATGTGTTTCCTGCGTCAACGGTACGTCCGAGCAACTTCCTTGCGGCCTCAAGGTTCGTAGCCTGTTTGCTGCCGTGCAACAGCGGGGAGTAGAGGGGGTACTAAACTACCGGCAACTCACCAGTATCCAGTATTTTTAAGTTGACTGAGAATCAAGTCTTCATTCATGTCAACATTACGCGGCCCGCAGCGGCGGAGGTTTAGCCGGCTACGTTCTTGACTTGAAAACAACCCAGCCACCCACTGCTTACAATATCTTTTAGAGTATGAATGCAAATTTAAACGAGGATCGATTAAGTAAACATCACATAATCATTATATTTTGAACAATTTTTTTTCTGTTGATTACTATATTTGTTTCAATAGAAATTTATTTCTAACTTTTGTTGACTACGACTTTGATCAATGATTTATATAGATTCGATTAATTTTCAAAACCTAATATTTGTACTTTTAAATTCATAAAAAAATAATTTCATAATATATATAATTTATATTATTAAACTTAATTAAATTATTAAAATTATTGATCAAAATTATAGTCAATAAAATCTAAAAATAAGTTCTATTGAGACTGATGGAGTAGTTTGTTTATATTGTTGCTTGGATCGATTTTAAGAAGCAATATGTGTCCTGGTGTAGCGGACTGCGGCCCATGGTGTATATTGGGATTTAAGCCCGAAAGGCGGATCGGATCCACCACTGCAAACGCCCAAGCCCAGACCTCAGAGTGGTCTGTTCTGTGTGAAATTTGGGCTGATATTTGAATTGTCGCCATTTTCAGGTGCCTAGCTGGGCCCTTTTAATACGGCATTTTTCTATAAACCTTTTTTTTATAAAATTAAACTGATTAATAAAAAATTTCTGCGTTCGAAAGAGAAACAGCGAAGCCGAGCAGCCTTTCGACTTTCCAGACAGTTGCACCACCTGCTCCGTCCCACTTACGAGCCGCTTCCGCTTTCACCAGGAGCCCAGAGGTGGTAGTAATAGTAGATACCATCACATCACATCGGATCGGAAGACGACATGCCGACATGGCCGGAGCCACCACCACAAGATACATACTCCTATTTATATGCTCTGTAAATAGAAATTATGAAAAAGGCACAAGCTACCACCAAAAAATAACCAACGAAAACGAGTGCCTAACCATGCCGTCACGTCATCGTTTAAACTTTGGCAAACAGTTCAGATATTTCCGGGGACAGCACACATCTTAATTCAGGGTGGAGCCGATTGCCGTTTGTGTAAACCTGGTGTGGGACCTTGATTTGAGATTCTTATCATGCGTTATTTTAAATTTTGCCCTGTGTTTCAGTTTCGATGACAAGGATGTGGCATGCCACGGGGCGAGCTGCTGGTATCAGGGTTTTAAAAATCGGTGAAAACTGGTCGAGTTTTGCGGTTTTATCAAATCAGATCGGTCCGATTTAAGGGATCGGCCGGTTTTTAGAATTAATTCAAAAAATTTTGAAAATTTTTTTTAAAAAAATGAAAATCCGAAAACCGATTTTACCAGAAAAACAAGTGAAAAACCGCTCAAATCGATTTGATTTCAAATTCAAAAATGATAAACCGGTCAAACCGACTGATTTTCTCTCAAAAATTTGATTTTCAAATTTATCCGGTTTTTTCAATTTACTGTAGCGTTTTTCGCAAAAATCGGTCAACGGGCTCGGCCGTTTTCAGTCCGGTAACAAAATCTGAAACCTTGCTGGTACCAACTTTCTCTGCCGCTTGGGTTCATGATGGGCTCTTGACCATCCTTACTTTATAGTATTCCCTTCGATCGGAAAGTACTCACAAAACGGCCCGGAATCGTAATTGAGCTGAAAGGATTCGCTTCGAAAGTGCTTGGCACACCACAGTCCACAGCACAGACTTATCCCCGTGGAGAGAGAAGTGCCCTTCTGCTTATGCATGACGCTACATGCCAGTGCAGGTTAGCTGAAGCTTAGCATTACCATCGATCGACGCATTAACAATTTTGCAGTATCTGCGGCCGCATGGGCCGACGATATCAGGATAACTGGATAAGGCCCCGCCGACAAGACCTTTAATTTCTTTTCTTTCCCTGATTAAACAACCACGCCGATCGGATCCGGAAAAAGGAGGCCTCCAGGTAGATCAGATCTCGAGCTGCGATTACTATATCCACAGCAGCGATCTTGCCAGAGATCGCCCTGCCTGTCGTTTGCGCAAACACTCCCGGACGCGGCAGCTCGTGTTCCTTTCATGACTACTGAATGACTGATCCAAAGCAGTGTTTCAGAAGCTCACAAGCTGGAGTAGGTCGATGAAGCTTGACGTTCCACTTTAATTATGATTCTCTTTCTCTCTCGTTACTCCATTCGTTCTCAAATTGATATCATCAGGACAAGAAATCTACAAAATATGTTGAAGCCAGAACAAGCAGAGAGACACGCATGTACATGAACAACTACTAACTGAATCTAATTTTTTGTTTAGGCAACTCTCACCGTCAGAAGAGCAGCTGAAACATTCGAGGCACCCCCCTCTGCAAGAATGGCCAACCTGCGGCAGTTTTTCCTTTCTGTTACGCGATGGCTCCATGAGCTCTCACGCTTGCCCACGGTTCGGACAATCGGATCTCGGACTGCAATGGCGGCGGTAACATGCTCTTCTAGCGCATTGCATCTTAGTATTAATTAGGAACATGTCGAAATCGATGATGCGTTTCACATGCGTCTATCTAGGAGTATTCCGCTAAGAACAGCAAGGTCAGACGTCAGAGTGTTTGGCCGACCCCGGTTGCTGATTACGGTTAGCGCTTATCCGAATGGGATAAACGGTGGATCACTCCATTCCAAAAGTACAGGGCGAGCGCTTCTTATCCAAAGGAGATGAACGCTAGTAGACTTCTGTGACTGATGACACAACCGATTCTGAACCTTCGAGGTCTGAAGCAGTCAGCACTGCTCTAACAACACCGACGAAAGTGACGGATACTGAAAACTTCATGAACTGAGCCAGCACGCATCCGAGCGCGCAGCTCAGCTAGCCGCGCTCATTGAACACATGGCCATGGAAAGCACCTTATACCCTTTTCCCCCGTCTCCGTGCGCGCTCTGCACTCTGCATATCTGTACGTGCCGGTTCCGCATTCGGCCGCGGCCATGGGAATTCTCCGGCATCACGCAAAGGTCCGCGGACGGATGGGTCGCCAATAGTGGTGGTGTTCGGCGACGAGGACGAAGGAAGAACAGAAACGTCGCATGTATGTTGTCGCCGTCGCCCGCGTGGGAGGGAGTTTCTTGGCGCCTCTAATGTTTGTGGGGTCACGAACTGACTCAACGGGCGTTCGTGAGAGCTCGCTATGCAGGCAACCAGTCGATTTCTGATGCGGTAGTGAGTGGTCCGAGCTCGGTTTCTTGTGGTTTCTCGATTTTCTTTTCAATTATAGTGATTCTGTTCTTAGAAAATATTATAGTGATGCTCCGATCAGTCTGAATAATGGAATAGAGACGATCAAAAGTCTTCCTGTTCTTTAAAAATATGTCTGCCTAGAGGAGCTGTTGGTCAGAATCTTTTTTATCTGATTAGTTTTTAATGTGCATAATTTGGCATAAACTACAGAGAACCAGTCAACTCAATGTAGGGCCCTTCTCAAAATATCTTTTTTTTTCCTTTTTAAATAAATGATACAGAATGCCATATACGTGCTGCTCAAGTCACATTATTTCTCTCCAACAGCATAGAGTAGGAGTCTAATTTCTTGTCAATAACATGCTGGTGCAATCATTAGGTTCCAACAACCAAAGTTGCAATAATCCTCAAATTAGGGCACCAAATGCTGTTTGATAATGACTGACATCATCAATTAGGCATCTTAATCAGATAAAAAACAAGGCCAGCAGCATGATGAGCCCATTTCGAACAACCCCGCAAAGAACAGATTATAAATCTAAAAATCACCCACAAACAACAAAATAATTATCTCGTTGTTCTTAAATGATCACTTCTCTGATCAATTGTTCGCACATCAAGAGCTCAACCGCAGCTAGTACAATTATATGGCCAAATCATGTGGGAGGGAAGGACAAAAACTGAATTTGATTGGGTACAAAACTTTGCACTCTGTACACATCTTCAAATTTACAGCAAAATTGAATTTCATTGGGTACACAAAACTTTATATGTACACCTTCAAATTTACAGATTCTTAGGAACAAAATTCTGAAAAAAGTCGAGCCGAGCAAGCTCCGCACCAACTCGTCGTGTCTACAGACACCTCGCTCTGTTCGTTTACTCTGCCTGTACAACGAAGGATACAAACTTTGCACACAAAGTCACGGCCGTGTCGAAGCAACACCAAAATTTCTACAGCCTAACTGGGGCGACTGCAACCGTGGAAGTCCTAACAAAGTCACTGGAACGTTAATTTGCATCAGAGATAGGACGCGGGATCAAACTATTCCTCCGATCTACGCGCACCCGACGATGGCCGCGGCGGCGGCGGCAGATGTGGGAGGGCTGTCGCCCTGCCAAGCCCAGACGATGTCCGCGAGCGCAGTTCGCACGTCCACCGCGCAGAACTTGTTGAAGTCGAGCTCGTCCCCGGCGTCGTGGGCGAACTCGACCACGGCCACGTCTGCGGCCACTTCCATCACCTCGGCGGTAACCGCGAGCTGCCCGGTCGTGCCGCCGGCCTTCGATTCCATTCGCACTTTCCATCCTTTTCCCCTGCTGACCTCGAAGCCGAGTGCCCGGCCCACGGCCTCCAGCTTCTCCACCACCGTGGCAGCCGGCGCCCGTGACGTGAACACTGTCGCCGCCTTCTGCTCGCTCTCGAAGAGCCCCGACAGGTCAAACCCGGAGGACATGGAGGATATGAGCTGGAACGCGTTGCACGTGCGAGGCGACATGGCGGGGCTGTTGGTGCTGCTGACGTCGCTGCCGTCAAGGAGCCCGTCGTCTTCGTCCGACCATTTCTTGGGCGTCACAGGGGGCGACGTGACGGGCGGCACGAAGCCCTTCTTGAACCATGGCGTGCACATGATCTCCGCGATTGAGGCTCGCTTGGCGGGGTCCACGACGAGCAGGCGGGCGATGAGGCGGCGCGCGTCGCCGGAGACCCATGGCGGGACCTGGTAGTCGGCCTTGAAGATCTTCTGGTACATCTTGACGTAGTTGTCGTGCTGGAACGGGAGGAAGCCGCAGAGCAGGACGTAGAGCACGACGCCGCAGGACCAGATGTCAGCGCGGGCGCCGTCGTACCCGCGTTTCCGGAGCACCTCGGGGGCCACGTACGCGGGGGTGCCGCACTGCGTGTGGAGCAGACCGTCGTGGCGCAGCTGCTCCGGCAGCGCGGCGAGCCCGAAGTCGGTGACCTTGAGCCGCCCTTCCTCGTCGAGCAGCAGGTTCTCGGGCTTCAGGTCCCGGTGCGCGACGCCGCGGCTGTGGCAGAACCCGACGGCGGCGACGAGCTGCTGGAAGTAGCGGCGCGCGTGGTCCTCGGTGAGCCGACCGCGGGCCACCTTGGCGAAGAGCTCCCCGCCGCGCGCGTACTCCATGACGACGAAGACGCTGGAGCGGCTGGCGAGCACCTCCCGGATGCCCACCACGTTGGGGTGGCGCACCATCCGCATGATGGAGATCTCCCGGCGCAGCTGCTCCATCATCCCCTCCGTGCGCCGCAGCCGCGCCTTGTCGATCACCTTGATCGCCACGCTGCTGCCGCCGCCGCCGGCGCTCACGTCGCGCGCGTAGTACACCTTGGCGAAGGTGCCCTGCCCCAGGACGCGGCCCAGCTCGTACTTGCCAAGCACCAGCTTCCTCGTCGCGCCCCCCTCATCCCCTTCTCGCCCTCTTGCCATTCGGCTTCTGTGTTCTAACTGCTGCTTGCTAAACTGGCTACTGCGCCTCCGCGCTTCTCGCACCCGGCAGTTTTGACTGAGCCTGCCCAAGCGGGCGACCGGTGCTTTTGTGGCCGGGAGCTGCTGATTTAGCGGCGCGGCTGGCGCCGGGCACACAGGGACGCGGCGCAGCACATGGTTTTCTTTGACCCCTTCGCGCTGGAACGTTGGTTCGGGTGGTGGGTGTAGGCACGGCGGCACACAGGAAACGGGATCGTGAGGCCGTTGGTGTGCTTATTTGTAGCGGCATGATGCGATGCGCGCTGGCCAACCGGAGACGAACAGGTGGGTAGTGTTTGGCGGGCCAGTTGCTCCACGCGGTGGTGGGATGAGGAGACAGGCGTTCGGTGGTGGGATGAGGAGCCGGCGAGTGGAAGCGGGAAGGAAGAAGGGGCCCATGAGGGGCGTTGGGTTGTTGCGTCGAGGTTGGAGCGCGGAAGGCGCGGGATTCGACCGTATCTGACGGCTGATTGCTAATTCGGCCATCTGCGTCGCCCGTTAAGCCTTCAACGTTCAACATTGTGTACCTTAGCTTAGCAAAATATTTGTACCTGCCATATGTATGGATTCCTGGTCTTCTGGTCCGTCCTCATTGCCGGCGAGAACGGGTTTGTTTAGGCAGGGGCATTAGCCGGGAAAGATCCATCTTGAGGACCATGTGCCAAGAATCTGTCCTAGGGCATTGAGAATTGAAATTGTTTCTTGGACTTTATTCTATTAGAATTGAATTTGGTGGAATCAGATTGAAATCAAATTTACTTGTTTGACTATCATGGAATCCATTTCCATGAATCAAACTCAAAAATTGTTATGCGGAACAAAAGAACACGGTACTATTATCATCCAGCAAAAATTGATTACGATCGATAACCCTATCTGAGAGAATATCATTTTGTACGTCATCTTGTTCGTTTCAAGTGCTTTGGCCATCTACCAGAGTCGACACCTTTACTTATATACGAGCAGTGTATAGCAAGACAGTCATACCTCTTTTTGTGCCAGCACTCAGAGAGTTCATCATTCACTAGGCTCTCACACCACTGCTCTAGCTCGTCCTTTCTAACAAACTTGTGGTATCAAACAGTGAGTAACTTTGCATTGTCGTTGTGGCCAAGGCGAGTGAGGACGGTCTTCTTAGTGGGGCACACGTACATGATGTTTTATGCATTGACAAGCACACTGAATCAATATTACATCTACGTGCTTACTCCTATTTTTATTGTGGTCTTGTGGATAAAGTGGAGAAGCGATGTGGTTGGAGTATGTGAAGGGTCCACACCATTGTGATAATAGCCGATACAACATACTAAAAATCTTGACTTACTTCGTGAAAAATTGGCACGTCAAGTAGCAACAACAGTATTATTATTATTATGTTAAAAAAAAAAAGGAAAATGGCTCTACATCCACCGCAAAGCATATGATCGCCAAGTTGGAAAAACCGGCCACCCAACCCAACCATGTCGACATGGCCCCTCCCACGCGCCACACCGTCCAAAACGGCAACGAACCCAAAAGGGTAGCGAAACGATGAAGGCCAGGTGGCCCCCGGGACATTCCTTGAACCCAGACACGTCGATTCCGCGGTATGAGCATCACGTCGCGCTTTCTTCCCCGGCGCGGCCGGCCGGCGCATACAGTGCCCGGGTTCCGGCAAGACCAAGGAATCTGCGTGCGCGCGGCGTGCACGCAGCTATCGAGCCAGTACAAATAATTAAGCGAGCGCACAGCGACGCCTCCTCCGCCACGGGCCAGCAGCTGCTGTTGCATGCATCGCCGTCGGAAAAGACGAGCATTATTGCTGGGAGAGGACACGCAGCGCCCCTGGTCCCCTGACGGCCCGTGGATTTCCGCGACGGTGACGGCCGGCGAGTGTTGCTCCTCGCCTGTTGCCTTTGGAGCAAGTCTAGCCGGCTCCGATGGCCTCGTTGGCTCTGTCGAGCCTTGGCATAGTGCCACTTGGCGTAGCCGTTTGATTGGTACCCATGGTCCGTGGAGATGAGTGGTACTGGTATTCTCGAAGAATTTCTGACCAAGCATATTCTACAGAGAAAATATGGTTTAATTTGTTACGTAGTATTGCGAAGGACGTAGAGCGCAGCTGCACAGGTAGTACTACTAGTAACTCATACTCCTATATAATGCTCCATCCATTCACATTTAAATGTCGTTTTATTTCTGAATGAGAAGTGATCACAAGTGTGTTTCATGAAAAAATAAAAAAGAAAAGATACAAATAGATGTTTTTTTTCCGGTATAGAGAGAAGACTCTCCACCTGAATTCATTAATTAAGGGGTCAGCCGAAGTCCATCCAATCAAAAGTCAACAAACATAGCGTTAGGATATGATAAGAAGCACGAGGAGAGAAAAGAAACAACAACACCAGTATACAGTAACAAATAGATGTAGTAACAAATAGATGTATTAAGAAGAGATAAAGTTATATTATTATTAAAAATGAAATCTATTTTAAAATAGTAGAACTGCATCCTTTTTCTCTGCAGAAAAGAGACCTTGAGTGGTCATGCTTGGCAAAGCAGTTACTCTCTCTGTTGATGTCGTCGTTGGCTTTTAAATTTAACTTTGATCATTCATTTTATTTAAAAATATTTGTTTGAATATGCAAAATTTTAAATTGTGATTTAAATAACTCTAATGATAAATCGAATTATATTAAAATATATAAAATTTATTAAAAAAATTTAAATAAGACAAATAATCAAAGTTGAATTTAAAAGTTAACGACAACATCAATTAAATAAAAAGAGGGAGTATGATTTGACAAACTGCGACCTGGAAGCCTGGAACCTTTGCCATGCCCACAACAAATCGACACATCTAGCAAGGGTCAATCCGAGATAACAAGCAACAGTGACAGGCCGCTGATGCCGCCGCTCAACACCTTGCTGGCTGCCTGGCTCGTAGGAGCAAGTCATCTGCCGTAACAACTCATTCAGAAGACCAGGAAACCAAACCAACGTCAAACCGTCCAGCCGCATGAGCACGACTCTGTCACCCAGCGAGACCGTCGACGCAGATTGAACTGCTGCTACACCAACAATTTACCCAGCATCTAACTGAAGTTGCTCTCGGTTTGACGCCACGAGACAAAAGGGGGATTTGGCTAACACCACTTGTTAATTGAGCCATTTCTAAAACAACATTAGTTAGGGTAACATCCAGAAAACAACATCAATTAGCCTGACAATCTTCCTTTAATCACCATTATCCCTATTTCATTTGTTTTTATTTTTTTAGTGTTTTCTCTATTTCTTCTGACTGTTTTGCCTCTCTCTCTTATTATGTTCAAATCGCTTTCTTCTGAGAACACCATGATACCGAACGGTGGCAGCGGCTCCAAGCTAGCGACGGCGGCGGCTCCAAGCCAAGGCGACGGCGGCTCCAGTCCGGGCCACGCCAGGCGACGGTGGGAACGCGGACGGGCCTGGACGCGGCTTGAACGCGGACTTGCGGCTGGACGCAGACGGGCGTGAACGGCCGCCTAGACACAGGCCGGCCTGGAGCTGCCCGAGACTCACGCCGCCGTCTCCTGGCCACGATCAGCACGTGAATGCCTGGCCGTCGCTAGGCCACGAGCAGCCCCATTGGTTTCTGGTTGCAGCAAAGTAGTAGGAAAGAAACAGAATAGAAAAGCAAGGCAAATTAGTCAGGAAATATTGAAGTAATACCAAAAAGGAAAATATAATAGAGAAATTAGTGATAATAGTGTTTAGAGAATGATTACCAAGTTAATAAATGTTATTTTCTAGATGTTCTACTAACTAATGATATTTTGAAAAGGCTTAGTTAACTAATGGTGTATACAGAAATCCACACCACACCCCACCCCCCCCGCGGCGCCGGGTCCGGCGGAGTCCGGAACACCTGTCCGCGGCCGATTTATGTACGCGGCACTGCCGGCTTGGCGCTTGCAATTGCAAGAAACCAAACGGTCGCCGTCTAGCTTGCCACATGAGGCCAAGCATGGCCATATCGCTAGGCGAGTGATTGGGGAGTAGGATACAGCGACCGTGCGCATAATCCTGACCTTGTCAGTGATGTTATATGGGAGCGCCTTACATAAGAGTTGGGAGTATGAGTTTAAACCTGACAAAACAGGTTGACAGTTCATTTTAACATCTCAGGTGTAAATTGGATGCGGCACGGACTGTTACTCCTGGAGAACTCCAAACCATTGGCAATTTGAATCGAACAAGAAGATGATGGAGTTCGTATAAGGGCGCTGAGGAGGAGAATGGTCAGTCAATCCCTCCTAGTAGAGCAGTCACTGCAGTGCAGCCAGCCAGCCATGACGAAGCGAGCTCGTCATGAGAGGAGCTCTGAAACTTAAAGCCGTGGAGCTCTGCATCTGGCTGACTGACCGATGAACCGTGTCCGCAGGTCACTTGGCCCGTTACAAGCGGCGGCGGAGCTTGTCCCCTCCAGCCGGTGTCTCGATGTGATTCGCAGGTCCGTCAGCAATCAGCAATGCTCCTTTTTGTCCGACGTTCAGTGGCTAGCTGATTTGAACGCAGGACGAGCGAAGGTGATGCCGTGCGCGGCTCGCCCTGCCGAGTACTGCTCCATTTTAAAATATAAGTATTTTTAAATTTGAATAAAGTTAATTTTTTTATCAATAATATCTAAAAAAATTATATAATTTTTATAAAAATTTATTTAATGATAAATAAAAAATATAATTTTTATATGATAAAAATTATTAATTATATATTATTAGTAATTAAAGTGATACAAATTTAACTTTGATTAAATTTAAAAATATTTATATTTTAAAACAAACGAAGTCACGAAACGCCACTGCTGGCATCATTTGTGCCGTAGGACGGTAGGAGACCGCCGCTCGGTCCCTTGACTGTCTTGCGTGGGAAGACATCATTCATCTTTACGTCGATCGGATTAATGGTGCTATGGGGACTGGGGAGTGGATCGTTCTGAGTCATGACGACAGGTCACGAAGAAGAATTATGATCCATTATTAGTCCAACTGCCAAATGAAGTACTCCCTCCGCTCACAAAGGAGGTTATTTTGGAGAACGATATGATTTTTAAAGTCTAATTTTGATTTATATTTTTTATAAAAAAATATAAAAAGTAATATATTTATATTTTTATAAAAGTATTTTGTAAAACAAATCTAATCATATGATTTTTATATTTTTAAATTTAATAAGTTAAAACTTATTTATAGTTTATATTCTTAATATTTAACTAAAACATTGTTTTAAACGACTTTTTTATGAACTGAAGGGAGTAACTGTCGCATTTCAGGATGTATGTGGCTGGGGATTGGCAACATCTGAAAATGAACAGAAGGATAAACTGCAGGATAAAAATTCTTTAACAAGACTCAGAGTTTGTTATTTAGACCTCCTTTGACGCGGTCTTTCATACCATGTGTGTGTGTGGGGGGGGGGGGGGCGTGTAAGTTGTGGTGTGTGGAACAGATATTATAGATGAGAGGTCTTAAAAACAAAAACCTACTTTCGAACGCGAGAATTTTTTTTTTCTGTTTTTTGTATTTTTTCTGTGAAATTGAACGGATTCTTATGAGATTGATGTGAAATTCCTGAGTTTCAAAGGAGGCTTAGAATTATTGTCCCGACAAAATAATTTTGAAACTCAAATAGGAGCATTTTAAATATATTTATTATTTGAAACTAATTCCACCCTTAAAATGGAGAAACTTCGTAAGAATTATACATGGTCATTTCAACAATATGTAAAAAGATGCAGGAATTTTTCCTGCATGGTAAGCAATTTCAATGTGTGCGTCACAAACGAAAAGGAGATCTGGAATCGGCCCAGGAAATATTCCAGCCCGTGGCCACCTGGTGCGAGCCTACAGTCAGCCCACCACAGGTTTCCGTAGCTGCGACGGCCCAGTTAGCGGCGGCGCTCGTCTCTTCCACCAGCACCACTGACCTCGCGGCCAGGCGCCGCGGCCGCAACTGTCACCGCTCGCAAGCAGCAAGTGGGGGACGCTGATTAATTAGTACTCTACTCAGAACCGATGCTGCGTTGATGCGGGCGACGCGCATGCGTGCATCTCTCTCAAGGTGCGCAGGAGATCGAGACCCATCCAGATCCAGGGCAGGCCTATCGACCGCAGCTACTCCCCTCTAGAGTCTACACGAACACGATGCTCCTTCTCAGTCCTCACTCTGTCTATCTCTGAAACTTGACTCAAAAGTAGTAGAGTATGAGTTCATCAGAAATTTGTGAGTAATGGTCCAAATTACAGTGGTAGGAGTCCGAATGATTCATTGGTTAATATCGCCTCATCGTGGAGAACCGGGAGATGATTCCCGCGTGATAACGGCTGCAGATTAAACAAAAAGGGACGGCCCGGGAGCGAACAGAGCTCACGCGTGGTGCCACCGTATCACTGCCAAATATACAGTATACCAAAAAAAGAAACCAATAAAATATTCGTAATCCTGATCCTTGATTAGACGGCACAAGAATTGCTGCGCGGCGTTTGCCGCGCATATTATATTATTTTATTGTGCCCTATTATGAACTCTATTTTAAAATCATTTAGAAAGATTAGATAAAGATAATTTTAGTGCATAATCATTACTCCATCCGTCTAAAAAATAAGTGATCTTTTTTACTTTTTAAAATCGATGTTTGACCATTTATTTTATTCAAAAAATTATAAAAATTTAAAAATAAATAAGTCAAATTTAAAGTACTTTTAATAGTGAATCATTTCATAATAAAATAAATAATTTTTTAAAAGATTTTTTAAATAAGACGAACGGTCAAAATGAGAAGTTTGAAAATCTAAAACACTCTTTTTTGAGACGGAAAAAGTAAGTTGCATCCAGATATATATATTGCAAAACAATTTTTAATTAAATCAATACTAAAATTAGATTTTTTTTGATTATTTTTTGATGCAAAAAGCAATATAAATTATTGATGTAGAAACAAAAGAAAAACCTATGTTATTACTTAGCTGTTAGTTTTTTTCCCTAATGTGTTAGATTTTGGTTGTTAGGTAATACGATTTAATTCTGTTACATATCTTTTTGTTGTTTAGAATTTCCACCACTTTGGTTGTTTATAAGTTGATGCAACCTCTCAAG
>BCLH01000421.1:119548-166691 GCA_001602315.1 Zoysia pacifica
AGTAAATTAATTTTTCCACTTATAAAATCAATTAATTAGGACAAATGAGGACTTTACTCCTAATTTAAACCTAATCACCAAAGCCATTGATGACAATTTATATAAACGTAAATGGAAGGAATGGTAATATGTTTATACACAAGCGATTACTCACTCCATCCTAAATTATAAGACACTTGAGTTATCAAGTTTTCTCAAAATTATAAGTCATTCTCGATTCCTAATATATTTTATTTCTTCTTAATATTTTTTTATCTCGATCTATCTCCTCTTCGTTTTTAATACATTTTACCTTTGCCGCGCTTTTTAATTTTTGTGTCCAGATTTAAAAAAACTTATAAATTAGGACAAAGCAGTAAAAAATAGTGTCCGTGAGAAGGATTGAAATGACTAAAAAAAGAAAATAAAAATATTTTGTCCTAGTATTTTATTTGAAAAGATTACTATTGAGTGTCCAATATAATAGAGTTTGTTATTAAAAGTCAGTATGAAAATTTTGATTTTAGATTAAATTTTGACGCAAGAAGCTAGCAGGGTCTAGGAAACAAAATTGCGCTGTACACATACATCTTGAGCTAGCAGAAGTGATCAAAGCCCAATGCATGATTAGTCTCGCAATTAACTTTGCAAACCACTAAAAGTATTGATGCAAAATATACTAGCGCTGGTCAGTGCAGTGAGGGCTCCAAATTCCCAGACCCCTGTATCCGCCTCGTGGCCTTGGCCAGCCGGCGCATGCTGCGACTGAAGCCTCTGCTCGGCGCCCGGCACTCTAGCCCCAGCACACGTTCCATCGCCCTCAGCCACGGCGCGCTGCCAGTGCCGCTCGCTCCATGATGGCGGTGGCGGCCATTGTGCCCGTGATAGGCTGGGTTGTCCTCCCTGCTCACCCTATAACTCTCACGTGGAAGAGTACGGACACCGAGGTTTCTCAGATGCACACCTTCCTCCTCTGGCCTCAAGATGCACGTCGTGTTGGAAGCATTGGAAAACAAATTTGGATTCCCGAATGTTCTAAAGGTAACCTTACAACAACGGAAAGGTGGAAGGATCACGAAAGAAATACTGGTTCAAGAAGGATCCGGATGAACTCAGTGCGAAAAGAAAAAATGATACGCTTATTTTCTACTTTGTTAAGGGGTTAGATGCGAGAATACCGTGTGCATATTCAGTGGTGTGTGTTTTAAAGCAGAGATCAGACGGCTGAAAATCATTAAGTGATATGACACAATAAAATTTAAAAAAAATCTACAAATTTTAATATATAGAGATTCGAATCCGCCGTGCACCAGCACCTCGTACGTGTTCGCTCGTGATAGGTCTCTGACGGCAGAAAGCCCTTTTGCGGCTGGCCATTAATCTGCCAACACAGTTTTATGCTGTGAAGTACTGTGCGGTTTTCAACTAGCCGCACAGCCTTTCTAAAACCTCCACGCTAAATAATTTAAGAGTAGCAAAACTATATCAGAGTTATATTTGATTGATTTTCTTTTCATCATGGCCCACCAAGATAGGATGGAATTTGTGTCGATTGAGTATTGGTTGTCATAAATCTACGAGATGCTTTATAGGATACTGACAGAAACTAAAGGCATGACTACATTCATATAAAGTATTGTAGTTAAAAAAGAGTAATTTATGTTTATTCTAATACTATAAATATATTCTCGTTTTTTTAATTATGGCGGCTATTAACTTTTAATGGCATCGATTTATATTTCAAATAAATTTTTTCTAAACAAGTTATACAAAATATAAGATTTAGCATACTTTTATAAATTAAGATGAATGATGAAAAATAACGTTAATCATTAAAAAACAGAGGGTTTAAAATGAATGCCTTTTTAGCCATGCATATGAACAAAAGGCTCATTTTAGGACGAAGTATTAATCCATTATTAACCAAATAGTAGTATATGCTTATAACAAAAATAGTATAAAATTAGAAACTCGATAAATGTAAAATATATTTGTCAGTAGAAATGAATGTCTACTGCACTAAAAAGCAGCACCTCAGAGTATATTCGTATATTATTGAAAGACAAAAGTGAACAGAATCCCATCCTGATGGGCCTCTATCTTTGATCCGAGTCTAACCCTAGCTAGCAACCGTAGGGCCAGTTATATGGCCATGAAGAGCAATAAAGGGAGTAATTTGGGACCATCCGCTCTATATAAGCACGTCCATTGGATGGTTATGCCACCACACCAAAACGATTCAGGGAGCCCAGGCAGTAGGATAACCCTCCAGATTTGGCCGCTGCGTACTTGTAACAGCCCTTCTTCCTCAAATCGGGCAAGACGACGATGAAGCGTAACGAACGGGGTTTGATCTCTACCTTTCCTCTCCTTTCTCTCTCTCTCCCCGCGTGTCGAGTTCTTGCTGCGTCTGCTCGAGTGCTCGGCATGCACCTTTGCGGCAGGGGTAGCCGATGAAGGGATAGGACGGGGGCGCTGGTGATGGTGGCGGTGTGACTGACAGAAGAGAGTGAGCATGCAGCGGCTAGACTGCACTAAACACGGCTGCTCTTGGCGATAAAGACGAAGAATTGGTGCCCAGCTTGACGCAGCTGCTCTTGCGTGCTCACTTCTCTTTCTGTCAGGACTTCCACCTCCCCCCTACCAATTCTCCGTCATCGCTGCCCGCCACTGCGCCGTGCAGCAGCAGCCGTTCTCGCATCGCTGGTGCACTGTTCGGCCTGTTGGGAATGAGATGTGCCTGTCGTCGGCATGGTCGTGTCCCTACCTGAAGCCTTATCTTGTCTCCCGCTCGGACTCCGACGGCCTGCCTGCGCGTGGAGTACTCATCAGTTCCATGGCAGTCGCTGCGCTTCATGCACGGCATGGATCCTCGCGCCGGGTGATTTCTGTTCGTTTCTTTTCTCGGTGACCTGATCTTTGCCGTCTTTGTGCTTCCTAGGTTGGTTTATTTCTATCTTGGGCCTGAAGGGCGCAAGTGATGATTTGATTAACACCAATCTTTGCTCGTTTCCCCAGGTTTGCTTAACGGAAAGCACTGTTTGACTAGTCCTTGCTACCCTTCTCCCACTCCGGACCTACTGGCTACTGTGCTCTCTTTCTTTCTCGCTCGCTTATCTGCTTGCTTCTCTCCTTTACCTTGCAGTCGCAGAACAGTTTTCAGAGGAAATAACTGGATCTTTTCCCCGTTAATTTTGCTCATGTCGTATGGTTCTGTGAATGTTGTGAGGTAGGCGTCACAGGCAGCCATGGAGGTTTGGTGATGGGAGCCAGATCTGCTTGGTGTCAAGTGGAAAATGGGATGACCACCGCAGTCCGCCGGCGGCGCTTTCCAGATCTGGGAGTCTTTCTTCCCCGGTGAGTCCACGCTTCTCAGCCTAGCTTCTGATAAAGCGTGCTGCCTCCTCATATGCGATAAACCAGTAACGTGGTTCTTACCGTCATCTCTGTTCCGTTGTCTTGGAGTTTGCTTTTGAATTTTTTTTTTCCTTCTCTATATTCGATTGGGGATTTTTGCATCTGATAATACTCGTTGTGGTATGGGCTTGCGATGAGTTTTCTTGTTGGTTAACTGGCTGTTTCGTCCATACTGCTCTTTGTCTTGTGTTCAATTTGATCAGTTTACATGTTGTAGCTTTCTAGCTCTTGTTCTTAGTTTCAGATAATCGGTGTTCATTGACGATACTGTGTTTATATTTATTTGCCCTTATATATGCCCAGGCATATCCACTTGTTTTCCTAACTCGTGTGCGGCTGGATTTTACCCAGTCCTTAATCATAATCTGCTATGTGTGAAATCGGGAACAGCACAGTGAAATACTGCAGGTCGTTTTATTGTATGCGAAGTAGTGCACTTGGTTAACAATTGGATGGGCGTTCTATTGGGATTTTACTCTTAGCCGTGCAACATTTCCGGACTTGCAAGCATGTATCTGTGGTTTCAGTGCTGCCATATTCCCATCAGTTCTGCATCCATTCCACATAATAGAGGTTTAGTTAAAGTTCTTACTTCGGTGTTACATAGTCCGAAGTAGACACGTCTGTATTTAATTCTTAATTTGGTCATCTTTGATCAGAAAATTACATTTACAAATCGGATATGTAGATCGTAGGTTGGTTGTAATTTTATATAATTGCATGTCGTATGTACATGTATTTGGATATCTAGCACCTGACGCTGTACAAGATATATACTTAGATGGGCACCTAGACATTATGTGTGATGCGCATTTCCACGAATCTATCACCTTTGGTTTGGCAAATTATCTTGGCAGCTAGCATATTTCTGGTAACTTATGATAGCAATGGTAATTTATCTCACATCTGTATAACTCTTACATTATCTGAAAATTTACAGGTTTTGTTCTTATTAATTCCACTTCCTAGCTGAAGCTTTGGCTACACACTTTAATCTTCAACGATTTGGGTTTATTAATTTTTATTAATTCTTTAACAGGATGAAAATAATTCAATAAAGAAGATATGGTGGCTGCATGTCTATTACTATGAAGGTGATTGACTGCCTAAAACTCTGAGATCGAATTACAGAAGTGTCTAATCTCCATTGTGTTCATGCCAGACCAACTAGCTAATTCTTTTTTGGAAAAAAGTTAGACACAAAATAAAATAAATACTCTATCCAAATTATTGTCACTGGTTAGTTCAAATTGTTTGAAAATAATTGTTTTCAATTAATTCAAATTTGAAATAACCGATGACAATAATTTTGGAATGCAGTACTTACCAGATTGTTCGGTAACAGGTTAGATACTCTGGCAGAAAGCATGAATTGATAAAATTAAAAAATTATGTAGGTTCTAACAATTCTGCTTGAATCAAAAGATAACAAGAAAGTACTAGAACAAATGGAGAAAGAGATAAAGAAAGTTAGAACAAGCTATAGAAGTAGATTGATGTGAAAGAGTGAGGAATAAGTAAAGAGAACACTTAAAACCTTAAAAATTTGAGAAGCACCTGGAGACACCGGGTTTTCACTGAAGATCAGGACCACAAAGAGTCCTACATCAATCTCCTTTGGGAAGTTCACAAATAACCGGGTCTCTTTTGACCCTTTTTCTCTCTCAAACGACCACAAAGATCAAGTTTGAGTATAGCCACTGACAAATCCTGTGCAGGAGGGTAACACAAAATTTTCAACGCTTGACCACACAAGTTGGGAGCTGTTGAACACGCCTAGTCATCTAGGAGCAAAGCTCAAAAAGTAACAAATACAAGATCGAAACTTCAAATGCCACAAATGCTCTTGGGAGTAGATTGTGCTTGCTTTCAACCTCAATCTTGCTCTTTCACTATTCATAGATTAAATCTTGGGACTTTAACTTTTGGAGGGAGAAAGAGTTTTTAGAGGTGTGTTCTTCGTGCTGGGCAAGAGAATTTTAGTCGTTAGGGGATAAAGGGGTATTTATACCCGAGGTGACTCAACTAGCCATTAAAGCAGAGGGGTACCGAACTGTCAAGCCTTAGGCGGACACTTTGGAACTGGAGACTCCAGCATAGCTCGGACACTCCGACAATTAAGGTGTGTTCTATTTGCAAATTAAATTTGCAATTCTTGCATGCGAGCATTTGGTTTGAATTTCCACCTTATTTCATAGCCCTTTTGGTATTACGATATACCTAAAGTTAAAGATCAAATAAAAAAGATTGATTTTCTTCATAATATACCGTCTCAAAAATTCTATTTTATTATCTTCTTTTGAATACCTGTAATCCATTCATAAACTCTTTTAAAAGCAATAGCTCCTTAATTTTGGTGTCATTTATCCAAAACTGTGCCACTAGGGGTCTAGAAGCACTATCAAGAAGTCACTTCAGCAAATACATCTACAACATAGGTACTGATTTTGGTAGCTGTCCGCTGAGGATTTTAATTTAACTTATTGACTGCAAAATGCAAAGTTCTGGACACACAAAGCACTTAAGTAAAAATAAGAAATGAACTCATGATCATATGTTGCAGTGCACTGAATATTTAATTTTGAGCGAAATCTATAAAATCTGATAGGTTGTTTTTCGGTGTAGAATATGCCCATTGATCCTTAATAAGATATGAGGGAGTCTTGCAAACAATGAGAAAACTTTTTATCAAAATTTTATCATTGATTTCAAATTCAATAGAACTATATATCATAGGAGGCAACAACTAATTTGACATATCATGATTGAGATTTAAATTTCATTTGCTGCGTACTTTTAAATGACATTTTTCGTGGGTAGTCTATATGGGTTTGTTAGCATTTAAACCAGTAACAGATAAATCTGGGATACTAAAATATAGGAAGCACTGTGGTATTAATATGGGGGCAGAGCCACATGATAACAAAATGATAGGTTACTGACAATAGTGTGTGTTCATATCAAATAAGATATAAGCAAGCCACTGGGAAAGGAGAAAATGGATTAAACTATGCAAAAAGTGTCATTTGAGGGTATGAACTAATGGTTAAAGTCCTGATGCAATTACTTATAAAATTAGCTGTTACTGCATAGATAAGGTAATTAGTAATATGCTATCAAGACTTGCTAATTGGAATGTTATATGGTGGCTGGAAATGTTCATACCCTAATGGTAGCCTTGATTTTTTTTTATAAAAAATATAATATATGTCATGCAAGTAAAAATATTGAAACTCTTGATGGAGATTTAATTCTCCTTCATTTGCAAGTATAGTTCATTTGCAATTTCACTCTTCCCCACAGATCAATCACTACACAAGTTTGAAGCATCTTTTATTCCACTTGTCATAACGTTGCTATATGATAAAGTTGCCAACATATTGTATTTATATGGAAACAAGATTTAATAAAGTGATGATGATCATTGAAGTGCATCAATCATGATCACTTTTAGGGCTTTTGTTGAACACAGCTAAAAACATGTGGATAGGAAAAATTCACCTTTATTGGAAACATAGCATATGAATGTGGCAGTGATGTACTTGGATACACATTTCCAAAAAGGATAGCTACAGGAAAATTTCATAAGGAGTGAAACCCTCCAAATTACCTATGACAGCCCTACCATCCAAAGGAGTCCATAGCTAGACAGACAGTGGCGGAACTGGACGAAAATTTTAAGGGGGGCCACACAATTTTTTTTTCAAAAAATAGTAATATGCATCAAAATTTTATTGTCCACACTTACAAATATATCAAATTTAGAAATTATTTAGCAATAGACAGAAAACATAACAATAAAAAATATCATTATCATACTTTTTTTATTTGAATTTCTTGTTGCCAGATGCTATCTTCTTTACAATTTTAATGCTTAACTTTGGTTTACTAGATATATTACACCATAAATTTAAGAACAATATGATTGTAGGGTAAAAATAGTTTAGTAGTCCCTCCGTCCCAATTTATAAGTTGTTTTGGGACGGGGCAAGGCAACTAAAGAAAATGGAAAATGTGGGATGTTAAATCTAGAATGACTTATAATTTGGAATGGATAGAGTATTTTCTTACTCTCTTCGTCCCAATAGAAGTTTATTTTCAGGTTTTGTTGACTACAAATTTGACCAGTGATTTATATAGATTTGATTAAATTTAAAAACCTTCATCAAAAGAGATACTTTCATAATATATAATTCATCAAAAGAAATACTTTAATAATATCTGAACCATTTTGTTTTCTAAATTTTTTACTATACATGTTAGATAGCTTAGACAATTATTTAAACTATTTTTAATTAGTAAAGTAATTTGCATATTTTTTCTAGACTAAATATTAATTTTTGACATATGAAGAGCAATATATATTTAAGAAAATTTTCAATCATGCCCCCCCCCTCAGTTCCGCCATTGTAAACAGAGGTCTTGAAATGATGACATATTCTGAAGGAGAAGCTTTGTTATTTAGTCCTAAAAAAGAAGAAGTGTCGTTTGCACTGCATTTCACATTGATAGAATATTGCAATTGAATGAAATCAAATAATATGAGGTGAAAAAATACAAAGTATAATTTGTACTGTTCTCTTAGCATGCGAGCCTCATGCACGCACACTTATTCCCAGGGCACATGGTCTTTTAAACAAGTGGTATATACATAAATTTGGGGGTGAACCTCATGGGATTGTGTAAAACTGAAAAGCTTCGGGGAATATACCATGAGCGGATTAAGACCCTATATATTGTCCCTCTGGTGTTGTTAATAAGATATATTTACATTGAGGTGTCCAGTATTTTTCATTCCTGTATATTAGGAGATTAGAAATAAGTGAATATTAGAAATATGGCTTAAATATCTTGTGTAGCATATATACTTTGAACTATATTTTCTTTGTGTGCATAATTGTTGAGAAGAACAGTTCATCTGTATCATATGATTCGTATAGGAAGAGAGTTACAGCTTATATCTTGACTGCTAATTAATTTTATTTGGTTAACATGAGTCAGTTACATGTATGTATCATCCCCTCTGCGATAGAATAGAGCTGCTCTGAAAATTGTTGTTTAGAGTACTACTCCCTGATTTGTTTAAGCAAGCTGAGTTGATCTTCTTTTGTTTGCCAAGTCACAGTTTCTAGTTATGATGGTCTGGAAATATCGAATATTTTTTTATGAGATGGTTCGCTAGGAACTATATGCAAAGTGATACTCCTACCAAATTATCACCAATTCAAGAACTAACAAACCTGATCAAACATTCTGAAAGAAAATGGCCATAACTAACCTTTTGACAAAATATAAGTAGTGTAGTCAGTAATATTGATGTTATTTTTTTTTTGCATTTTACTTCTTTTATGTGAAACTTGGAATGATTATCATAAGAATGACTAATCATAAGCTCATTGAATATTATTAACATTTATGCCGCCTCATTGTTTTGGTCAATTAAATATATATGGTCGGATCGTGTTGCTTGGACAGATATATTTAGCTAGCTCACTTTGTTCATATGATAAAGTATGTTGTTATGGGTAATATTGAGTTTTCGGTGTCCCTAAGCTCACACCGACTCTTTAGAAATGGTATCAAACTGTAGTAATACCACTTCTTCTTCTGTGGACCCAACCCATTACTCCAATATAAACCGAGGAGACCTTCCCTCTACTATCTAACTCGAGAGACCAACAATCATAAATAGCTTAACTTTATTCATATCACAAACTTGATACAACATATACACCTAGGTGGCTAGCTACAACTCACCATGACACATCTACACACTAGGACACATATGGCACTTTAAGTCATGGCTACCTTACCATGCCATATATATTGTGGCTCTTATGACTTCAAGGCACGGTCATCTTGGAGGGTGGAGTGTACCTCTATATATTGTATTACATGACCATAGGATTGGTGCCAAGTGTCAACCATCCAAACACTTTATGTAAAATATTCTAATTGTAGAAACTTTCCATCCATATTCACTATCTAGATATTTTCTGCCACATATAAATATCTAGATTCCACACTCTTCTTCACCTTAATATGAAGTAGTTCTATAATCTTTCTTTGCAAATATCTTATCTCTTGTACTCTCCAAATAATTTTAGAATATTCTAAGTATGCATTGATATATTTTAACAGGTAACTTGATTATTTAATTGATGACGCCCTTCAATGTGTGGAGCAGAAGTTTCCCATCTGCTACATCCATAACTACTGTTTCATTTTGTAAAAGGAACTATGTCTGGGCTACTTGGGAGAATTATACTTTCAGGTATACATAAATTTGGTCAGTTGCCTTATTTCACTTGTTTGGAGTTGGAGGTGCAGTATTTCCATGTTCTGGCATGGAGTTAAGTGCAAACAGATTGTCAAATGTGTTCATTATTTCATGAAGTATGATTGCAAATTAGGTGCAGCCTGTAATGTTTGGTGCTTATTGGTTTTGTGTCAAATGATGCATGCAGTTGATCTCGGAAGGATCTTGGAAGTATTGGTTGGCACAAATACAAGCTGTTCTCTTTGCATGGAGTCGTCAAGATTGCAAGCGTTATCTCCATAGAAACTAGTATTAGGAAAACATAATACTGCTGTTAAGAGGAACAAGCAGCAAGGCAATCAGGTGTGATTCAGACGCCTGTTACAGAGTAGCGGAGGACAAGGTGAAGCCTGAACCAACCCCTAGCTTCTTCAATCATCAAGCGTGTCCGGTGGTTGTGTATTGATCGATCATCCATAGCAGTTGTGTGGACCAATTGGCCAACATTGTCTATTTGTCACCGGTGAGTGGAAGTCTGGAAGGTCCACGGTTTGAAACCTGCAGGAAGTACCGTTTGCTTGCCATGTAAGTATGCATTCTTTCTTCTTCTTTTTTGAAAGTGTATGCATTCCCTTCTCATGTTTGCGATACGTTCTGTCTTCAGATTAAATAGAAGTCCTCTCTGTAAATTCTTGTGGAACCGCCATTATATTGCATCGGCTGTCTCTCCCTTCTTGTGATGGCATGGTTTGTGTCATCCTCGACTTCTCGCGAATTGCTGTGTTAATTACCAAGGCACTATTTCTGCGCACATGTTAACGCAGCCCGAATTCCTCTCAAAATCAAAGTTTTCCTATGGCAGATGCCTTTTTATTTGTAACATAGAGGATGGAAGGGAACTGAAAAGTGCATTCTTCGTGGTGTGACTGAAACAGATGATAGCATTTTCTTTGCTTGTCCGCTTGCTCGTTTTGCATTGTGCACGATTAGGGGGGGGGGGGGGGTACCTTTGGCTAATATTCCTCCATTGGTAGCTGACTGTAGGGAAGATTGAGATGCCGTTGGTGAATGCGGTCATCAAGACTGATGATCGCATTTGGAGGATTCAGGCCTAGCTAGCAAAAAGTCTGCAGTAAACCGTTGTCGAAATCTGATTCTTTTAGTGTGAGTGGGCTGAGGATGCCTTGGTGGGCTTGTTGGGCTGTTTAATCGCAGAGATCCTCTGGCCGGTAAAGTCTTTTTCCACCAGCGGGTAAATCCTTCGCCCCCTCTAATTGGGCCGTGTTATATCACGCTTATGTCAATTCCTAACCATCTACCGTCCACCTCTGTTTTTTTTTCCCACAGATGGTTCGTGGGCCAAATTCTTATTTAATGGGCTGCCGTTTGCCTTTTCAGATTTATTTTGCTCTTCGCACTGGGTCAAATTCGTTGACTGTTTCCCTTAGTCGGAATTTTTTTTTTTTTGAGAAAGACAGCTTTCAAATTAACATAAACGTTCATTACAAATTATGACTTAGATTATCTCCGGAGGCTCATTACACCAAACTGCATCATCAAAATTTTTAGCTGTTTTAGCTAACACATGAGCTGCCTCATTACATTTCCTACTAACATAAGAAACTGAAACACAAGGATATTTTTTGATTAAGTTTTTGATATCTTGAACAATTACTGCAACATGAAATCGATCTTTCGCCTGTGAGTTTATCTTGTTAACCAAGTTTTGACAATCAGAAGCAACGATAACCTGATGTATGTTGTGGTCTAATAAAAAAGATATGGAGGTTTTTATGTCTAATGCTTCTGCTAACTCTGGATCATCAATTTTCTGCACTATCTGACAAAATGCACTTCTAAATTCTCCTCGATGATCTCTTAATACAGCACCAACACCCATACGAGGTGGATTTCTAAAAATTGTTGCATCAACATTAATTTGTAACCAACCATCCGGCGGTGGAATCCACTTTGGAACTGAGAAATCAGATTCACACCTGTGAGATGTTGATTCTTTAATTAAATGCAGCAATGTCATTTCCACGTAGACTTTAGCACGCATAGCAATTGATTTAGGATGAACTAATGTTTCACCATTACAGACTGCATTTCTTGCTTCCCATATGTGCCAGATAGTAATAGCAAGCACAATAGATTCTAAATCTGTAGCAGCGGCTAAGAACTCAAATAACCATTGCTTAATTGATAAGAATTTCTGCATTTTCATTTTCAGACCAAAGGATATTTTCATTTCATTCCAGATTTCACATACGTACTGACACATTAAAATAGCATGATCCACTGTCTCTTCTCGGCCGCAATAACAACAAAGATTAGAATCTGATATATGTCTAAGCTTAAGCTGAGAACCTGTTGGCAAACAATCTTGAGCTATTCTCCATAGTAGAATCTTCATTTTTGGTGGTGCTTGAATTGACCAAAGTTGTTTCCACCTTGTAGATATTTCTTTGTGGTCAGAACATTCGCCTTTACCACTAACACTCATAGCTTTGTGAAAACTTTGCATTCTTATTAGTGAGTAAGCAGTTTTGACAGTGTATATACCTGATTTTGAGTGAGGCCATGTTGGAAAGTCTTCACAAGGGGTCTGACTCAATGGGATCTTCATAATCTTTTCCGCATCTGCTTCATTATAACATGATCTGGTCACACCTTCATTCCATTTACCAAGCTCTACATCCATAAGATAATTAACTGTTAGATCATTTGGAATGATTACCTCAAGTTTTGGAGAGATATAATCTGAACACCACCGATCCTTTATTAATCTAATTGTTTTCCCATCTCCTACTTTCCACAAAATATCTTTTTTAAGGAGTTTCATACCATGCATAAGACTGCGCCAAGTAAAGGATGAGCCTCTTGGTTCTCCTGCACTCCAGAAATCTCTATCATGAAAATAACGACCTTTAAGCACTCTGGAGCACAAAGAGTCTGGAACAGTAAGAATTCTCCAACACTGTTTCCCCAACATTGCTTGATTAAACAATTCCATATCACGAAAACCCATACCTCCCATAGCCTTTGGAGTAGTCAACCACTCCCATGAACGCCAATGAGTTTTTTTCTTCCCATTCTCTACTCCCCACCAATAGTTTGAAACTATTGCCCTCATTTTATCACAAATTCCTGCTGGGAGTCGAAAGCAGCTCATGACATAAATTGGAATTGCTTGTATCACAGATTTTAACATAACTTCCTTACCAGCTCTAGAGAGAGGATGATCGCACCATCCTCTTATACGCCTCCACATTCGATCTGGTAGGAAATTGAAGGTATTCGACGGTGATCTACCGACCCAAGATGGCATACCAAGATAGTTTGCTTGCAGTGCTTCATTGTAAATATTAAGATGAGCTTTGACTCTTTGTTTTACTTGCTCTGAACAATTTTTTGAGAAGAAAATTGATGATTTATTTAAATTTATTCTTTGTCCAGATCCTTCACTGTAGAGCTGCAACACTGCATTCAAAGCTTGAAGGTTTTTAACATCTCCCCTTGTAAAGAATATGATGTCATCTGCAAAAAGAAGATGTGAAATTGCCGGACCATAAGCTCCATTCTTAACACCTTTTAGAAGGCCTTCTGATTCTTTCTTTTTTAACAGACATGATAGTCCTTCTGCACAAATGAGAAACAAATATGGACTAATCGGATCACCTTGCCTTAGACCTCTTGTAGGATTAAAAGCCTCAGAAAGTTCTCCATTGATTCGAATAGCATATTTGACATTTGTCACACACCTCATAACTGTTTTGATCCAGTTGCTTGAAAAACCCATTTTGCTCATGACACCTTCAAGATATTTCCATTCAACCCTATCATAAGCTTTCATCATATCTATTTTCAGAGCAAAAAAAAGGAGTTTTAGACCTTTGTTTCCTAATAGTGTGCATACACTCATAAGCAATCAGAACATTATCTGTAATTAAACGACCCGGAACAAAGGCACTTTGCTCTTCTGAAATAATATTAGGCAGGTATCTTTTTAATCTGTTGGCCAGCACCTTTGAAGCAATTTTATAAAGAACATTGCACAAGCTAATTGGGCGATAATCAACTAGTTTACCAGGTTTTGAAGTTTTTGGAATTAACACAATAGTTGAATCACAAAGCCCCTCAGGAATTTGTTCACCTTGTAAGAAGCTCTGCACTGCATGACAGATTTCAACTTTGAAAAAATCCCAATGACGCTGATAGAAAAGTGCTGGAAAACCATCAGGGCCCGGCGCCTTGGTTGGTCCCATCTGAAATAAAGCATCCTGGATCTCATCATCTGAAAAGGGCTTGCACAATGCATCATTAGTAATATCGTTAACCTTGTGCGGTGTGGCCTCCATAATAGCATCAGTTTGAGAACATGATCCAGTGGAGAATAAATTCCTATAATATTCATGTGCCATACATTTTATTTCTTTTATGTCTTCACATCTTGTACCATCATCTTTCATGAGATAAGATATTTTATTTGTTCTCCTTTTGGCTGAGGCCCTTGCATGAAAGAAAGCAGTATTTCGGTCACCTTCTCGGAGCCAATCCACTCTAGAACGCTGGCGAGCCATGATTTCTTCACGCTCAAACAGCTCACAGAGCTTTCTTTCTATCGATCTTTCTTCTTTTGAATAGACAGATGTGGAACATGATGATCGAATAGTTGCCAGACGTTTTTCAAGCTTCTTGATCTCTTTACGTACGGAGCCAAAATTTTTGCAGCCCCACCTTTGCAAAGACCCTGCCATTTTCTTTAGATTTTCCCACACTGTTTGTAGATTTTTTGGACCATCAAAACCTTCATTCCAAGTCTTCTCCACCATTTCTGTATAATCTGTAACTCTAGCCCACACCGCCTCGTATTTGAATGTTTGTTGGATAAGCTTGCTATCATTACATTTCAGTTTATTACCCATGGAAATAAGAACTGCAAAGTGATCTGACGAGTATGTGATAATATTCTCAACGTGGTAATCATCAAACAACTCCATAAAATGCCCATTTGCTACAGCACGATCAAGTCTCACCTTTACATTATCATCCCCCTTTTGTCTATTGTTCCATGTGAATTTTGGTTCTGAGAAACCCATATCAACAAGACCACAATCCTCAAGGCACTCTCTGAACTTTTGTATTTGTTGTTCTCCCCTTTCTACTCTACTCATATGCTCATCTCTACTCAACACTTCATTGAAATCACCAACACATATCCTCGGACCTGACCATTGTGAGCGGATAAAACGGAGCAGATTCTAAAACTTTTGACGCAGCTCAGTTTTGGGCTCTCCATAGACAAAAGAAGCTCTCCAAGATTTTTCAAGACCAGTGCTTACCATCACATCAATTATATTTGAAGTGTAATGTTGAAGGGAGACAGAACAGTCCTTAACCCAAAACAAAGCTAAACCATCACTATTCCCCTTACTGCTTACAGCAAAGCAACCATGAAAACCAAGTGACCACGTAAAATTTCTTATTTTATTATCCCTCATTTTAGTTTCCGATAAAAATAAGAGAGAGGGACAATATCGCTTCACCAAAAGACGAAGCTCATGAACTGTCAAGTCTGTCCCAAGGCCTCGACAGTTCCAACCCTTAGTCGGAATTAGTGTAATGGGCTTATGTATGACTCAGAGAAGAAAGATTTAAAAATATTTTTGGACTCACTGGGGCAATTCGAATGCTCTAGAAGTAGGAGTAAGATTCAACTGTTCCAATTGTAAAAATAAAATGTTGACGTAAAAGCCAATTGTTCTAATAGTAAATTCAATTGGTAGTAAAAAAACAAAATGTTTAAATATACTAAAAAACTAAAATCAAAAAATAAAATAAAAAATAAAAAATGAAATTTAAAAGGAGAAAAATAAAAAGAAAGAAAAAAATTAAAAGGAAAAAACCCGGACAGAGACATATAGACTGATAAATAAAACAGAAACAAAAAAAATATATAGAAGAGGGTAGTAGACTAGGAGCTTCGGTTTAGACTCTGACCCACCGGTTACAAAACGTGCCGGGACCCGTCGAATTGTCATTCCTATTGTGTACCACGAACGTTACGTGTATCTCCAATAGCCATTAACTTTTTTTAAATTAAATTATAAGTAAAAAGTGTAAAAAAATTCTTTTAACAACCTTTTTACATATCTCTTTTCTGGTCTTTTGAAATGTCTATTCGAAGATAGATTTGAAGAATTTTTTTTAGAGTTTTTAATTTTATCTTAGTGCAACTGACAGTGAGATCGATTATTTATTTATTAGATTCAAATTTAAACTATATTTAAAAGAGCTATTCCAGGAAATTGCTTAAAGAAAATCTTAAAATTTTTTAACTGGCCCTTAAAAGTATTTTGTGAGATGATTTTTTTTTCTGGAGATGCTCTTAATGCCGGTTAGGATTCCGGTGATCTCGCCTGGAAGGTAAAAGCGGCGTCTGCGGCGGTCAGTTCGCGCAAGGCCCGCCCGCTTTGGCACCCTAGCCCTCCTATTCCTTCCCCCAACCCCTGGCCTCCTCTGCACCCCCGGCTGCCGCGGCGCTGCCCCTTTACCCACACACAGAGGCAACTACTCCTCCAATCGCCGCCGCCGCGCACATGTGAGCCAATGCGGAGCGGGAAATCCAAGGTCGCGGAGCGCGCGGTTACTCGCAAGCCCGCGGCGCCGGCGCTGAACCGGTGAGCAATAACCCCCCTGTATTCTCTGATTTGGTCCAAGTGCGGTACGCCGAGATGTTTCTACGCGCTTCCGGGATGGTTCTTGCCAAATGGAGCAGGTTTTCTTGCCTCCGCCTGGGGGTTTTGTGCGTGCACTCGGTGTGCTCGATGACATGGTTGCGAGGGTTTTAATCTGCTGTGCCTTCCCCTTGTTCTCCTCTGCTCACTGGTTCTAGTGGGTATCAGGGAGTCCGGAAGAACAGCGTTACTTCTCATTGCGTCTTAATTTTCATCTTTCTTGCAATTACAAGTTCTTTTTGTAACATCTAACTTGTCCTGCTCTGAAAGACTGAAACTTCATAATCTGTTGGATATTTCCTGTGAACAGAGAACTCGGCGCCACCACCCCGCGGCGCAACTACTCGCGTGCCGAGAAAAGAAACTACTCGCATGATCCCGGCGGTGGATCGCATGTTCCCGTCTACACCTCCGACGAGGATGACATTGAGATCCAGGAGGCCATCTTCCTCTCACAAAACTCGTCTCGTCCCGCAGCCTCCGCCTCCTCTACCCGTGCCTTCACCGCTTGAGAAACCCCATATGATCGTAAGGGAAAACGCAAGCTACAATCAGAAGGTACGCATTCACTCGAATCCTGAGTTCATGATCCTTCACCCAAACGTAGATGTGGCGCAATCGTCTAGGTACATTGCGTAACTATTCTATCCTAATGCATGTGGAAGACGGCCCAAGTAACTCCAAGAAGAAGCCTTCCAGGAGCAAGCATTTCGACTGCGCCATCTGTTTTGAGAAGGTTCATGTCGCAGAGAAGTTTCTCGTTAGCCATTGCACCCACGAGTTCTGCAATACCTGCATTGGGAGGTACGTCGCCGCCAAGATCTCCGAGAACGTGGCCATGATTGGGTGCCCTGACCCGGGATGCAAGAAGGGCTCAGTTGAGATTGACCTATGCTGCGGCATCATCCCGTCCAAGCTGTTTGATCGGTGGAGTGTCGCGCTCTGCGAGGATGTCATTGGTGGTGATAAGCTCTACTGCCCGTTCAAGGATTGCTCATCGTTGTTAATCAACGATGGCAAGGAGATGATCAAGGAAACCGAGTGCCCACACTGCCACCGGCTCTTCTGTGCACGCTGTTGTGTACCATGGCACCATGGGATCAAATGCGAGGAGTTTAAAAGGCTTGGGGATGACGAGAAGGGGCATGATGACCTGAAGCTTAAGAATCTTGCTGATAAAAAGAAATGGCAGAGGTGCCCAAAGTGCAAGATTTATGTCTCGAGAAAGTCTGGCTGCTTGCTGATACACTGCAGGTAACAGATCTACCTTCTCATTCCCCCATTGCAATTTGCTGATTGCTTGTTAATGTATAAAATAATGCCAACAAGGTATATTAGGGAACAGTGTGGCAAAAAATAATTTGTCTGTTCTTAGTGCAATATGCAAACCTGCATTGTCCTTAGTGCAATATGGAAGCTGTAAATTCAATGGGGTCGTGTGGCAACTAGGCGCCATGATGCATGATGATGTTTAATTCTCCTATATAACCTTGTCTTAGTAAAATAAAGATGTATTAGTGGAGGTTCCTTTTTTTCGTTGCTAGCGATGTGTTTAGATGGACTAGTGGTGGTTCCCTTTTTTTTTTTTGTTTGTTCGACCTCTTTGTGGTCATTGCTGTGTCCAGTTTGGTTAGTATCTTCTTTATCATTATGTAATGGATAGCCCTCCTGCCTAATTTGATCCCTAGAAAAAAAAAATCTCATGAAAACAAGTTTCAGACTGCCAGTAAGCAAAGAGTGATTAGCAAAATGGTTGTGCATTGCTTCTTTTATTTAGATAGTAAAGTGTATTTCCTATCAAACTATGGGGTTATATAGATGTCTAACATGCATGATCCTTCGTTTGCCTACATCTTCTTATTAGTTAAATGTCCCCTGGAATTTTTACTCTTGCACGGCATTTATAATTATGAAGGAATAAGTTTACATTTTCACAAACATGACACATGTATGAAATTTTTACTTTGTGTACTCTCCGTTTTTTGTTTTGAAGGTGTAACCAGTACTTCTGCTACAACTGTGCTGCACCAATGGAAAAGGATGTTCACTATTGTGATAATTGCAATCACTAGAAAAGAATCATCTTACCCGAACAATTACGACTCTTTTATAGGCTACATGTAAGTGCTGATCCCTCTGCAGTGGAAGAAAGTACCACTTTCAGTTCTTGATGATCTCAATGAATGGATCTGAGTGGACTTACTGATTCCTATCAGATCCTTTTGAGTCCTGCATATTTTTTTTTTGTCGTTTGACCACTTAAGTCTTAACAGTGAAGTTTTTATGGTGAATTTTTAATTATATATCAAAAACAGTGGAACCGCTGTTCAATCTATATTTGGGTCGTGTCCTCACTTTTCCGAATTTGAATTACAGTATTTAGTCTCACTTGCTTTTTGCCTGGAGCTATTCAGCCGGTGTTCATTCGTAGCGTCTATGTTCAGCCACCCACAGTACTCTCCTAAATCCTAATTGGTCCCTCCCTTGAAAGCATCGTAAAAAAAAAGACGAACGCAGGAAGCAAACTTGCTTGCACGTTGAGAGATGAGCTGGGACGACAATCTTTTTTTTTCGAAAGATCTCAAGACGCTTTTCCCAGCGCCTCCAACTCTTGCTGGGAGCGGCAACTTGCCAATGCGTGGTAGGAATTAAAAACGTTGATCGGATGGCAATGCCGTTGGGGTTTGGTGAATACGTGCGTCGATCATTTGGGTTGCTTCTCGGCATTTTAGTTCGTACGCCATGCAGTACAACACGTTATGACCCAAGCACGCTCAGTTCCGTTTTTAGGGTTCAAGCAAGCTTCAGCACCCTAAACGTGCGTGCAGGATTCGTTTGACTATAAAGAGCGAAGCCTCGATGCTCCAATGGCGCAAATTTGCAAAGCCTCACTTCTCTATTGGTTATTTGGTTGGTAGTAATAATCTCCATTACATATAGCTCCTCCAGATTTGCAATGGCTTCTGCTGCTGTTCTGAAGGTGTCCGTCGCTTGCCTGCTGCTCCTGTGCATCGCAATATCAGACCTGGCGCGGCCGTCTCTCGCGTCGCCACTGCCGTCACCCGACGTCGACTGCGACAACGAGGCCGCCGCCGCTGGCCGAGCGCTGCTGCGGCAGCTCGCGGAGCACGAGGTCGCCGAGGAGCTGGGCCTCGCGACGGGCCAGGGGAGCGGCGGCAACCTCGGCGACATCTGCTCGCCGTCGTGCCAGACGTGCCTGGTCTTGTGCGCCGTCACCTGCGTGCTGAACAGGGAGCCCATCGCCTGCTTCGTCAACTGCACCGTGAAGAGCTCTTGCTTCGGCAAGCAGGTGGAGGCGCTGCCGTTAGCTGCGTGAGACACGGTGGTGATGCGGCGAGCCCGAGCCTGGCTCCAGCTGCCCTGTGCGTGCAGGCTTACTGGTGGCTTGAATGCACGATCGGTTGCTGCGCACATGTATCACAGTATCAGTGTGTTAAGTCGAAACGTTAATCAATGAAGGGAGTACTCTATTGTATGAGTCGAGCTTTTCCTTCCTGTGTGCATCTCAAATACTAAATAACTGCCACGGTCCATAATTTTACCTGCTGATATCCACATTACAAGCATAAATTTGTTCATATGAAGAAATGAAGAATCAATTACATGAAAATAATATATTTGAATTGAAACTTTTTTTCTTTTGCGACTGATATTTGAATTGAAACTGATGTTGCACGTACAGACCTACACGCAGTACGGCCTACATGAATGTAGATCAGCCCAATAACCCATCAGACCTGAGCAATCCAGCCCGATTAGCCCATCTTCTTATATATAATACAGCCGGCTTTGTACCGGGTCTTTCGAGAAAAAAAAAACATCCTTCAATATTTTCAATTAACAGAGTCAATATTTCTCTAAACCTGCTTCAACATTTTAAAAGAACGCACTCGTAAATTATAAAAAATAGAATTTAAACCTTTGAAGAAGATAATCATTGAATCTCGTTTTATATATTTAATTCCAAACAACATGATGGTTCAAATGGATTTAAACCAGCATGTTGTAATTTTTCTTGCCCCACCCACAGGCCCCAATAATTTTGCAACACGTGGCAGCTTCTCGTCCCCTCCTCTCTCCCAACGGCATGGATCTCACCCTTTCATCGACTTTGCACTAATCTCAAATACAAGCTTAGAGGTTGATAAATTTCGTGCGCCCTATGTATTGAATTATTTTTTTAAAAAAATCATTATATACTTGGATGATGTTGAAGAATAGTTCTCCAGTGCTTGGATGATTGAGGGCATCATCACTTCAGCACTGCATCACCGAACAGTATTTGTTGAATATCAGTCGTCATGCCTGTGCTCTAACCGTGTTCTTGCATTCGTTTAGTTCACATGCTTCCCCTTGTCTAAAGCATTGAGAAGGACAACCCAACGACTCGACTTTAATCACGTCGTTTGACATTTTTTATTTAGTACTATCTGTTTCCACTTTCCGGTCACATCTGAAATCTAACAAAAGCCCAAGGAAGAGACTTTTCTGGTGTCGCCGCATATCAATTCACAGAACAATCTCGCAACTTTACAGGATTTGCACCATCTCCATATCTGTAGTTTAACACGTTAATTTACAAATCATCTCAATTCGAACCAAACGCCATTTCAAATCAATTACAATCATGCACTACACACTACACACAACACTCTTCACAACGCCAAGAGGCCACCAAGTCAAGGGCTGTACATGCGGCACACAAGCGATCTCAACTCCCTATTCAGTCTCCATTGCTAGCGCCAACACTAACAGTAACAGCTGATCGAGTTAGCTGACTGACTGCTAGGAGATGCTGATCACGGTGGCGGCTCTCGGGGGCTCCAAGTCGACACACTGCACCAGCCCGCAGACCATGCTCACCTCCTGATCAGTTGCCGCCTGCTTTTCACCATCGCCGTCGTCGCACGCGGCGGTGGCGGTGGCGCAGCACTCCTCGAAGCGGTAGCAGGTGACGAGGTGGTCGTTGGCCATGCCGACGGCCTGCATGAAGGCGTAGACGACCGTCGGGCCTACGCCGCGGAACCCCCTCCGCATGAGGTCCTGGCTGATGGCGTCCGCCTTCGCCGTCCTCAGCGGCACCTCCCGCATGTGCCGGAACCGGCCGATCAGGGGCTTGTTGCTCACGAAGCCCCAGCAGTAGCAGTCGAACGATCCGAACTCATCTATGACCTGTGAACAGAATCATTAAGAGCTATGGATAATGATATATATTAGGTGCAGGAGGCAGATGGATAGCACTGGATGCTGATAAGATCAAGGCACCTTCAGTAACTCGCGCGCGTTTTCGATGATTATGCGAACCCTGTGCTCCGATAGCAGGGAGCTAGCAGGGCTGCACGGTCCTGTGAATTTCTTCTCGTTTAGCTTTGCCACCAACGCGGGATCAAAATCCATGAACACTTTCCTGTGCATGAAGTGTAATGCGTTTATCACTCAAGGCCCTTGAAGCGTTTTTGTCTGTTAAAAATATTCACTAATCGGGCACTGTACCTGAAGCTCTCCCTCTTGCTGAGAATCACAGGCCACGCCATCTCAGCCAGTGCACCAGACAGAACAAGCATTTCGAACAGTCTCCTGCAGTTTAAGACTGAAAATTGTAACTTTATAATCTATTGCTGACCACAGGTCTGAGAAAATGTGTAGCCGGTTTTATCAGGTTTAGAGCATACTTGTCATCATGTACTGGGACTCCCCATTCTTGGTCATGGAAAGCTGCATAGCAAGGATCTGTTGCAAGGTCAAATCGAATAATTCCTTAGAGTCAGCTGAAAGCAACTGATCATTCAGGTAAAGAAGACTGAATAATTTTAAGGGTTTTTTTCGTCAGATTAGGATAATCATGATTTAGACTCAACTAGAATTATACGAAAATATTAATATTTCTATACTTGCAAAAATATTATACTAAATATTTATCAATTTAGGACCCCTTTGGAACACAGGAATTTCACAGTAATTTCGTAGAAATTTCACATAAAACAGTTCAATTTCACAGAAAAAATGCAGGAATAGAAATTTTTCCTCTGTTCCAAACGGGGCCTTAACTTGTCGATTTCCAGACTACAAGCAGAATATTTATGTTTGGGAATAAAAGGCAGAAAGACTGATGAGTGGCAGAGTAGGAAAAAGGAAAAATAGACTGAACAGTGAACTTCCTAGTTTATGGCTCCTCTTCTGAAGTTATGCAAGCTACAGTCTAAAGTGTTTTCTACAGTTCTCTAACAGTATGTGGGACAAAAAGTTGATGCGAATCACTGCTAGAACTAAATAAAATCCTGCAAAGAATCAGTAAGAAGTGAGGACCTCCAAATGTTGCACTAAAAACTATTTAGAATAACTATGGCTTCCAGCTGCCTACGGTTTTGCAGAAAAGATGCAAAGTTGTGCATAATTTAAGCAGTATACTAACAACAATGATTAAGGATATATCCTTAGAAAGAAAAGGCGATCTTGCGCTTTCCAAAAGAATTTCTTTTGGCCTTTAATAGGTGCGAATTCTGAAATGGAGGTAGTTATGTACCTGTTTTGTTATATAGTAGTATGTAGGTTAGCAGAATGATTACTCCGGTTAATCACAACAGTACTGTTTCCACTTTATTATTCAGCTCGGAGTTTGAAACTTGTATTCTAAAGTGTTGGACGAACACTATACGTACGTTTGCGTAAATATAGTACAGATATCATGTAGTCAGTGAGTAATGGGACTCCTTTTGGACGATAAAATTGACAAGTTGCTAGATAACGGACAGCCCACCAACATTTTAATGCATCTTTTATTGTACCTTTTATAGCCACCAAACGTTCGCGATGTCATATGATCTTACAATCATCGATTACAGAGCGACTGCTACGTATATGTATACATATTGTCACAGAATCTGCTTCACTTTGCTGAGATATTGAAAGTAAAACGTTAACATCAGTGCAGAAATATGTTCTCGTTCAAGGCTCTATGCGGTAGTTTAGTGGCGATAAGGAATTCACAGTATGCTTTGAAAGATTCTACCCATGCAGAATGAGAGGGAATTGTGATTTGGCCACTTGGGGTAATTTTCAGCAAACAACAACAACAACAATTTGAACCCTCATAATACAGCGAGCATACTTACTTAGAAACAAATCACAATCACACATAATCCAATTTATAATTAAAAAAATGCTATACACGGATTCAGAAGTTCAGATTATTGAAAGTTGAGAAACCTATCGTAATACATCGTACAGTAGGACGTCTGTCTGTCTCAAAGGAATTAATATGTGTGTATAACTGTGTATATACTATATTTAACCAGCATACTAATTTGAGACAAAGATCTAGATTCAAACAGTGTGAAAATACATGGTCTGGACACCATGGGCAGGAGCACTGCCAATTCATTAAGAAAGAGGAGGTGAGCACTTGCGCCGAATGGGATTCCAACGCAGGTGGGCGCAGGCAGCAACTACTGCCTTTGCCAACCGGGCTACGCACCGGTTCTCAAGATCCAGTGTGACTATTGCAGTTTTGTGAATCTAAATCTCATCTATTATGCGAGGACATATATAACCGAGGTATAATCTTTGTGTCATCTTTAAAGTACATATCAACATATTGATATTGTTTGTGATGCATGGGAGCTAATCGAGCATGGCAAGTTGCAAAAATTCAAAACCATACGCCATATTCATGCATGTAAATGTGTTATGTGCGTCTGTATTAGCTTTTAGTTTGTCTTTACTCACAATTGTCACGAAAAGCACTTGATTAGCTTTGAGTTTGACCAGGCACCTACCGGTATTAGTGGTAATCCACGGGCACCTCGCCGGCCCCGCCGGCGCCGACGCTGCATCGCCGTTCACCGAACCTACGACGCCCACAGCTGCAGCGGTGACAGCGCCAGGCCCTGCGCCAGTCGCCTTCCTGATGGCCGTTGGCCGCGCAGCAGGAGGCCCGGCCGACCCCGCTGCCCTCCGCCGGGCAGCCGGCGGCCCGGACGGGCGGCCGATCCTGCCGGTGGACGCCCGGCTGCAGAACGAGTCCGTGGACACCTCCGACGCGAACGACGCGGTGAGCGACGGCGGCGGCTTGTTGCGCGCGGTCCCCGTTCGACTGCCGGCGCCGATGCCGCCGCCGCCGCGGCTCAGCAGCTGCTCCTGCCGCCGGAGCAGCATGGACGGGACGCCCGCGAGCAGCCTCTTGGCCTTTTTGTCGTCGGTCTCGACGCACGACGCCGGGGAGGATTGCATGTCCCTGCCGCTCCCGGCCGGCCCAGGGGACCGAGACAGCCTCGTCCGCGCCTCACGGGGAGCGACAACCGCCGACATGCCGCGCCGCTGCACGCGGTGGATCGGAGATGAGCTACGATCACTAGCTCGGTCAACTCAGCGATGGATGCGAGTAAAGCGAGAAAGTGTATGGGTGAACGAGAGATAGCGCGCGGCGGGGCTATCGGAACGGCGAGGGCAAGTGGCGATCCGGTTAAGTAGTGCGCGCGCGATTTTTTTAAAATAATACTGTTTTAATTTGTATTAACAAAAATAATATTCGAAGTAATAAAATTACAAAAATAATATATAGTCGAACATTGGATATTCGAAATAGCTAAAATCGTGCATTGAATATTCGAATCCAGAGAAAACGAACCTTGAAGATTCGAGTACGCAGAAATCGAACGTTAGTCATTCGAGTTTGCTGCTATTGGTCGTTCGAGTGCACTGTCACTTTGGAGTCACAGGTGGCCACGTCAGGTGGAGGCTCATAAGTCGAACGCCCAGCGTTCGATTACTCCGAAGTCGAACGACCACCATCGATAACTTCTGTTTGTTCTTCCGCGTGACCTGGCTCTCTCTCACTCTCACTCTAAATCTACTCTCGCTCTCGCTTGCGCGCCGAGCCACGGCAACTGACAGACGAAGGCGCGGCGGCAGGCGGCCGGAGCACCGTGCGGCGGACAGGTGAGCACAGTGGCAGGCGGTCGGAGCGCGGCAGCAGCAGCCGGACCAATAAGTTTTTATTTTTTGTCTATTTTTTGTTGTATTTTTTAAGTTTGTATGTTAAGATGTAATTAAGTTAGCATATGATTGTATATTGGAAAGAATAGTTTATATTTTATAGTTGATGTGGTAAACTAACTTAGTACGCGTTAGTATATAATTTTTATACATTTTTTACCATATGATTATATTTGTAATAATGTTCTTATAAAATAAATTGTTGATAAAAAGTGTAAGACGTATACACGATGTAATACCGAGTATTAGAATTGAAACTAATATAATAATATTGGTGTAATATTATTATTACAATAAAATAGTGTTAAGTATAAAGTAATGTACGAATAAAATAATAATCCGTAAATATTAAAATTACATTTAGAAAACATATTAATGATGCAATGTTATTAAATTTTTTGACAAAGATCGGTGAATTCAGTATGATAACTTACATCGAACATCCTAACCCCGACGCGTCAAAAATAATGAAGATCATAGTTTGGTTGACAAATTTTTTCTAGTTAGACTTAAGTATTTATTCAGTTAAAGTGCAATGATTGTGGACTCGGACATTCCATCCAGTTTGTTGGGAGCTAAAGTTGGTGTGTCGAACAATAAAGTGGTTACAGTGGTTAGATTGGTGTCGGAGAAGAAATGCTCAATTTATTATATTTGTACGGCCTTGTCCAAAAGAGTTATATGAACATAATGATGTTCCCTCACATAACAGTGCAAAAAATGTGATTGAAGATGATAATTATCATCACGAAATGATGGTGGCAACAAAAAAAGTTAGGCAAGACTTAGAGACTCTGCATCATAACAGTATTGGTGACGTTGAAGCTGTTAAGGGCTAAGCTAATGTTAGAGATATTGATGAAAGAATTGTTTAAGAGCTGAAGAATATGGATTTTAATGCAACTTATGAGACTGAGCAGGTGTCAGTTGGTGGTGATAAAGATGACGATGAGGAAGAGGATGACAATCAGTTTGGAGGTAATCTCATCCCAGATGAATGGAACAGAACTAAAAAAACGTCAATGCAAGTGATGGATAATCAACGTTCTTGTTGGGAGTATGGATCCAATACGATTCAACTCTTTCCTAATAAATCTGAATTAAAAGACAATGTAGCGCGTTAGGCGGTTTTATCCCAAAGAGAGGTATGCACTGTGAACTCTAGCCCTAACAAGTACATCGTGAAGTGCAAAAACGATAGATGTTGTTTTTATGTTCATGCATACAAGCCAAAGCATGAGACACATTAGTTGGTCTCTAAAGTTTGTGAACATAGCTGCACACTTCAAAATGTCGGTCGTAAGCATCGCAACCTGACTGCTTCACTTATTGCAAATGAATTGTTCGTAGAGATTATTTAGAAGCGGGATATGGAGTGTTCATATATCCAACACTCAATTTTAAGACAGTTTAAGTATGATATAAGCTATCAAAAAACTTGAAGAGCGAAGCAAAAGGCCTTAAAAAGCGTTGGGCACCTATAAGGCTTCGTATTGCAATCTTTTTCGAGTGCTTGATATTTTGAAGGAAAGAAATCTGGGCACATACACTGCATTTAATGAGACTGAGTTGAAAGATGATGAACCCATAATTTTTCGACGTGCTTTCCTTTGGATCAGTGTATTCAGTCATTTCATCTCTCTTTCAGGTAGTTGTTGTTGTGTATTAAGGAGCGTGCGTTGCATCCTCTCATACTCTCGCATATGCATATAGTACTGAGCATCACTTTTTAATTCTGTGATATGTGTAAAATTGTTTGACGCATGACTGTTGTCTAACCATTCTTTAAAGTCACATGGTTTTTATATACAAAATACAAACAGTTTAAGTTTAGTAACATAACAAACTATAATTATATGAATGCATAAACGCAAGTAGTTGAATGAGGTACTATCGTTACCTAATAATAAGGTTCCAATTCCAGACAATGAAAATACCTACGACCATGGTATGCGGAAAGTTTAGTTCGCTCTTCACATTCACAGAATGGCCTATCTTTCTATAGTGGGATTTATAGCCTCTAATTTACGTCGAATGCCATTGTGATCTATGAAGTGAAAAGCGTTCACTCCAACTCCATTTTATAGGCAAAAAACAAACGGTGCATAGACCAAGTCCATGTCTGCGGAATTCTGCAGGTCACATGGGATGCTCCAACTTTAGCAGAAGACCATTATCTTCTTGTCAATGTCAACAAAAAAAAGGTACCAAACATGTACAAAAAGTTAAAAGCTACGCACATGCATCTAAAGTATTGATTCCTGCTAGACATGACATGATATGAAATACGACACCTACAGAGCAGCAAGTGTGCCTCGAATCAGCTATAAAATTGAGCCGTCTCCCCCCTCCTCTATTTTATGCTCAACCAAGTTTGAACCACCAACATAGGGAGTAGAGGTCGTGGTAGGCGAGCTGGTTCTATTAGGCATTCGTCGCTTAGATACGATGGGAGTTCTGAACCAGAATGGTATGAAGAAGATAGTTTCGAGTTTTCACTCAAAACATGAAGAGATTTTAGGATGAAAAATCCACTTCGCTTGTATGATGCTAGTAAGGAAGAGTGGCCTAAGTGCAACTATATTTTAAAACGTGTTGTGCAAATAAAAGTGGAGGGTGAGGGAGGTGGTCGACGCTTCTTTCGATGCCCACAAAGAGCCGTTAGTATCATCTTATTTTTTATGTGATCATTCTTTATTTTATGTGTATTTATACTTATAGTTTTTATTTTTATAGTGGTACTATAATGACAAGAACTGTGGATAGACCCGTTGGGTTGATCCATCACCTATTCCCATGACTTAAGCGTACATTAAATACATGCACAATTAGATGACACAGTTGTATGGGGAGCTAGCTGATCTACAACATCGTGTAGGTGACTCCAAGAACATCATCAGCATTATTGATAATGATAATACAATATGTGATTATGTATTTTACAGGTGCCCACACTATAAGTCTAGGCCTGCAAATTCACCACCTCTAAATCCACCACCACTAATAAATTATATGTACAACACTAACTATTTCGCAGGTCCTCCCATTTTCATCAGAGTAAGAGTAGAAAGAGACACCTAGTATAAAATTATGTTTCTCTAAAGCGTGGTAGGACTACATCGCTGGATAGCACCATAGACACGCTATTATTCTTGTACTATGCAATTTCATTTTATATATCAACATATGTATGTGTCGCGTTATTATAATATTTATATTATCTGTGCCTTATTTAATATCATATCTTCTTTATTAATATCATTTCAAAAAATTCATATACAATAATAAGTTACAAATAAACTACTATTAAATAATTCAAAACATATTTTGCATGCGTGAATTTTTTTTAATTATTGTTGAATTTTGATTATTCAAAATTATTAAATCGAATGACTAAAATTTGAGTAAAGATAATCGAATGACTAAAACTCGATTGGAGGTAAGTCAATTTGACAACCAGAACTCGAATGATCAGTATTTGATTTTAGAGAAGTCGAATATCCAGCGTTCGACTTCTCTCGAATATTGGATATACAACTTCTCTTTTTACGAAGTTCATCGTTTGATTTTTAGGTTTTTGAATTTTTGATATTTGATTTAGTAATATTTTTATTATTTCCTAACATTGTATTATTTAAAAAAAATTCGTGCGCGCGCAGCGGGCGCCGGAGGTTTGGAGTAGAGCGGCGCTGTACGTACGTACGCGCGGGTGGTGGGTGGGACGGAAGGAAAAGAGAGATACAGGAGGGTGAAGCTGACGCGCGTCGAATCCGGGCGGGTGGTGGCGCAGGTGCGGTCGGCTCGGATTCGTTCCCGCGCCGGCCGCGCGCGCGCGCGGTAGGTGCCACGTCCAAATGAACCGGCCGCCGTCGTCGTCGCGAGCAGCTAGGTAGCTAGAGTCATAGACGCTTGCGTGCCAAGCGGCGGCGGCGGCCTGCCGGCGGGGCGCTGTCGGCTGGTGTGACCGGTCGAGGCGCGCGCGTCAAGCGGGCGGTTGGCCGTGTGAGACGGACCGGTGAAAGCACCATACGGTTCGAGCGATCTGTGGTCGCGGATGACGTCCCGCGTTCTGTTTCATGATCAGCACTGGATGTCTCAATGACTTGATGTGGTCTGTGGAGAACAGTTCAATTCTGCGTCAAAACGGACCTGGCAGGATGCATCCCTGATCACCGCTCTGAAATCAACTGCACGGCCGTGTGTCAAATAATTAAGCGAATATCGGATTAGGTGGTTAGTCCATCGCTAGAAACATTTTGTGTGAGGAGTGGCCCAAGTCATGGAGCTGCATTCCAAGAGAATCAGTGACCACTTTGTTGTGTGTTCGCTTAAGTATAACATTTTGTAGCGCGCAACTCCATCTTTTGGCTGGGTCAGATCAGTGAACCCCCGTCCCGCACCTGCCTCCGAGAAGGCAGCGGCTGGAAGCCGGCCGCCGTTCAAAAAAAAAAAAGATCAGGTCTTTAGACTAGTCATACGCGGAATCAAAGCTGTTACGACGACCCTCTTTTGCAGGATCACACTTCAGTTTTCCTGGAACGTGGGAGCAGTGAGTCTCCAATGAAAATAGTAAAAACATAATTTACCATTTGATTTGCTTGAACTTTCACCATCGTGTATATGTTGAAACTCATGGATTATGAGCACTTTGGTTGTGCAATTGAACTGACGTTGAAGATTTGTAGAAATATGAATGCGTCCTCTAAGGAACACTCGTCAAAGCAGCAAATTGCAGCAGAATCAAGTGAGAGGCTTCATTTTCCAATCCGTTAGTTCGAATGCCTTACAAAGCCTGCTTAGTTTGACCCTGTGTATGTAGGGGGGCATTCTACAAACTATCATATCATACCACAGTATCCGTACATGGACCCAGGTATTTTGTATCGTTTTCTATACTATACCAGACTGTTGATTACAAGGTCTGAACTTTGGACGCAACAAAGAACATATTACGACATATTCACGTTAAGATATCTGCGATCTGCATGTTTGGTGGCTTGTTTCCTGAATATTAGTATATCAACAAGTTGGAAGATGTTTGGAAACACGCATAATTTCAATATGCAGGCGATACATGTACTGCACTGGTGGGCTTGAGATGCCACGGATCTTACCTTGCTGATCGTGTCTGCTATTGGAGGAACGCGGCAGCAGAGTTTCAAGGGTTCAGTTAATGAGCTCAACTTCGATCTGAAACGTCCCAGTAGTAGGAGTACAAGCTAGCAGCCGTAAGAACCCAAAACATATGAAAGCATTACATTCACCTGAAGAACCCAAACCTTCCCATATAATCCAGCAGCCGCAAGAACCAGAACACAGACTTGCAGCTAACAAGTCATCCATCAACAGGTAGCTTGTTCACAGGTAAACAATGAACTTGCCACCAGCTGCTCGAGGTCATAGGTACGCTTGGTTCCAGCTGATCTGCCATCGGCATCAAACAGAGACCCCCCCCCCCCCCCAAAAAAAAAAAAAAAACTACAGGGCAAAACTAACGAGCAACTGCTTAGCAGTCGTCAATTGGATGGCAACAGTTTCACTTCTCGGTAATTTACCTCCGTTACCCTTCACAAACCTTGATCTAATTTTTTTTTTTTTTTGAGACGATATTGAGGACATAGCCCTAATACCACCCTTCTGATAACGCGCGCTGCAGATGGCCACATCGCACCTGTGGAATCGACTTATCAAATTTATCTCACCATCATGCATTTTTTGGTGACATTGAAGGCAGAAGACTTGTAGCTTTCGCAGATGCATTTTCAAAACATGTGGACATGTACATCTGCGAGATGTCCTGATAATTTTCACTCAAATGTGCTTCATCTACCAAGCACCTGCCAGGATATAAACATATCATTGCTATGCTAATATTTTTATGACCCACATGACACGCTGAGTTGCATTCCTAGCGACCGACGCTCCTTTTCGTCGTGTTACTCTTTAATGTTTGGGGCAATTATATTTTTATCCCTGCTTTGAAGTTTAATTGTGGTTTTACCTTCAATTTTTTAGAGTTTGTGATTTTGCCCTTAATTTTCAAAATTGAATGTGAAGTTTACCCTACTCCGTTAAAACAAGTTAACGGTGTTAAATTTGACATTTACAAGATAAAATACCATTGATTTATTTTTATTTTTTTGAGATTATAAATTTACCCCTATGTTGTATGAACATTGATAATATTTAGACATAATATTCAATAGTATTTTGACAATATTTAAACTATTTTGGAATATTTAATAAATTTTAATATAATTTATATAAATTTTCATGAATGTATTGAGTTATGGACGAGAATAGAGAGAGAGATACAATGATTATTTGCTATTTTATTTGATTTTTTCTTATTTTCTTTAATTATTTTTTTGGTACTAAAGTTAACGGTGTTAAAAATAAGGATAAACGGATTGTTCATTTTCAAGGTAATGAAAATCACAAATCTAAAACATGAGGGTAAAATCATAGTTGAGCTCTAAAACAGGGTAAAAACACAATTTCATTAATGTTTTGTATATGGTAACGGTGTCTTGGCTGGCCCCATTTTTGGCCTTTGTCTATGTCTTGCCCGGCCTGTGCACATCTATTCCGTCTGTTTTCAAATTATTATCACCGCTGATTTTTAAAAATCTTTTTTTGAATATTTATATTATTAAAAAGTATAAGAAGTATCATAAATTTGTGACAGATGTTACAATAGCTATCTATTTTTTAAAAGGTATCAAAATAGTGGACCTGATACCAAAAATAGTAGATCTGATACTAATTTTTAAAAATCAATGGATGAAACTAATTAAGGAGGGAGAGGTACATTTCAAGCACCATAACACATCTCTAATTTCGTTATTGCTTTATCATAAAGCTACTTGAAAAACAACTGATAAATTTACACATTTGAAATAATTTTTAGATTAAAGCGAATGAACATAGATGATTTTAAAAATCAACAAAGATAATAATTTAATTGAGAACGTAGGGAATAATCATTTTAGGAGATGTGACATGCCTCTTTCAATTTTCATATCTCTGGGCGGCCAAATCAGGTACCGCAAGCGTGTTGAAACTTCGAGAGGAACAATCATGGCATTTGAATGGTGGTGGTTTATTAATATAGTAAATAATATATAAACAATCATGTCATTTGAACGTGTGATTTTGAATTCACGAGGTTGTTCACGAGTAATTCTAGCCCAGTTTGAACAGAAGTTTCGTAGGAAACCCCGTGTAGAGCAGGAACTTTCGAATCTAGTAGGTCAACCCTTCACATATGTTAGTCCGCCGGTCTTACGACTGCTGGTCGCCCGTGTTTAGTATGTGCCATCTGCAGACCATGCATATCAATTTATTCTCCTTTCTTTTTTTGGCCGACAAACAATATGGTTCAACAGTACATGGTCGGCCTATATGCCTATTTTTTGGTAGAATAACTGTTGGTTAGAGTCTGAACACTTCCAACAAGAATGCGTATTGGGTACGGAGTAGTTCAGTTCGATCACCCTAGGCCCTGTTTGTATCCCTATATATCTTTTCAAAGAAACCATCGTTTAAAAGAAATTAAAAACCTCTAATTGGATCACCGTACACCCAAAAGCCTTACTGTAACAGCACAAACGCTGCTGAAACGTCAGACGATATAAGCTTATGCTCACGTTCACGATAGAAGAGCTCACTGACGGGATTCAGGTGCCACAGATGACAATGCATTTATCACAAATGTTACTCGAAAATAAATTCAGTGCTATTTAGCTCGGTCACTTTGTTAAGTTTTTTGAATAATTACCGTCAACGATATCTTGCCAAGATGAGGAACATAGAAGAATGTTTCACGCCGCTGCACAATGATAGTACGGGACAATGCACGAAGCTGCCATTTCAACTCTCGACCAAATTAAACTGGTTTACAAGGTATATTTCAAACACTGCCACAAGAAACAAGTACATACATTAACGGTTTTTAGAAGCTTCAGTTGATGCTGGAATTTCACTTCCTGGAAGAGCTCTTCCAACAGGCGCAAACCCAAAACTATCTCACATCTTGTTCTGATGAATAAGCTTCATAAGATCCGGAAATGGCATCTGCAATAACATGAAACCAGCTTCAGAAAGAGGGAGGAGGGCAAAAAGTTGCAGTTAACACGCCATCCACGAAGAAACAAGAATCAATTCTCTTGTTCATTAGTAACTGACCTGAGAGCTAGAATTACATATGCTTCATTCGAGTGGCATCAAACATAACAAAATAAGTGTAAGAAAACCCAACAAAAGAAAAAATATATATAAAAGAGGCAGGTACGATCCAGTCCCATCTGCCATATCTATGGATGAACTCTTCCACACCATAAGTTTACAAACCAACATGTTTGTTGGATGCTATGCTCAACAGACAAAAGCCGATAACTTTGCATTTAACATATAATTTGGTGATGCTCACCACATGTGGCCATGTTGCTTGTCGCACGTGAGACATTGATATATCATATCAACTTGGTGACATTAAAGAGCTGAGCTACTATATTTATCATTATTATAGAATTGTTAAATCAAGAAGGCAGAATGCTGGCAGCTTCCACAACTGTATTGCTAAATCCAGGTTGGGATATAACCTAATAAGATTTTTTTTTTTAAAAAAAAAACACAGCAATAAAACTACAGAGACAACACCATCCTTGTATGGTGCACCACAGGTGTCCATGTCACACCTGAAACATTGAAATTTCACGTTCTTCTGCAATTAACTTGGTGGCATTAAAAAGCCAAGCTACTCTATTTCATAAATATAGACCAGATAAATCAAAAGGCAGAGAAGTTGCGGATTTCACAATTGTATCTCTGAAACATGTGGATATGAGTTCTTAGACGTGTACTCAGCTACAGAAACTTTTATTGCTAGAAACATATCATGAAGAACGATAGACAAAGGGAAAGATCAGTAAAACATACCCCAGAAGTCCTCTTCCATGCCATTTTCTTGGTGTAACTGTTAAATTCATAACTGAACCCTGGCGAATGATGACTAAAGATACTTGACTGTCCTCACTTGAAACAGCTTCTACCATGAGCCTTTCTTGCAACCTGTCACCAGCTTCCACATTCCCAAACTTCACGATCTCATCTCCTAGTTGCAAACCATCCACAGCAGCAGGAGAACCATCTGTGATTTCATCAATCAGGGCAAAAGGAAGCCTGGTCACAGGATCCTCTTCCATTGGTTCACTCTGAGATAACCCAGTGTGCAGTGAAGCGGTGGCATCTGCATGGAACATGTCAGACATATTAGAAATCCTAATCTCTTTTTGCTTATGATTTGAGTTGTGCCTGGGCCTTCTTCAGTTTACTGGAGGCCTTGAGATCGAACAAACAAGTTCGTATAGACACTGGTCACTCCAAATATTTGACCCCAAGATTACTACTCCTACTTACTAATATTGCTTGATTATTTTATATTTCTGCACTTACCCCTGAAATATCATCATCAAATTGCCAATTCCTTTTTTTATTGAGGGCATTGCAAGTGGCAAGATAAGTAACAGGTAGAAATTAAAATTCTTATAGGTTTTACTAGGGTCATAATGAATTAGTAAATGTTAACTGAAAAAAGAATATCATAATCAAGTAATGGTAGAAAAATCCCTAGAATCTCAAAACTTACTTTTTTTTTCAACTTTTCATCATATCCAAGACACAACTTTGATGGTATGTACAAAGTCACAAGTACTATATTGTACAAAAGCATTTCTATTAAAATCATAAGAAAACATATTATTATCATATTTCCAATCCAGATATTTAGAAACATAATATTCACCAAAGATCTAAACAGATTGATTACCCACTTCCACTTACCAGATTGCTGTGAGGTTGATTCCTGACTCCTTGACAGCTTCGTTGAGTGTAAAATCTCTAGATTCTTCTCTATTTTGTTAGTAATATCCTTGTGATCATTTCGCAATTCTGCAATTAATATTGTACCAGGTAAATGCTGATTGCCGCATGCAAAATAATGAAAAAAAATGAAGATATACAACACAAATCACAGATATACTGATCTTAAAATGAGATCTTGATATGCGGGCTGCAACTCAAACCCCACGATGTACTGATCTTAAACTGAGAAATTAATCATCTTACTAAACGAAGCGCATTATTCAGTGAATGTATAATCAGCCAAACGGAGCAAAGTCACAGTCGCAACGGAAACAAGCACAAGCATACCAGCAAGCCTGCGGCGCTGGGCGAGGACATTCGGGATGTCGATGTCCGATCTTGGGAAGCCCTACATCAGCCGCACGAAGAAAACCAGGATCAGCTGCTTAACAAGCTGGAAAACAAGGAACAGAGAAGGGTTTCAGGCTCAAGCTAGGGTTTTGGTAGGCGACGGTACCTCATCGTCGACGAGGCGGCCGGTGATTCCAGGCCCGCCTGGAGCCGTGAGGCGAGCGATGATGGCATCCATCTCCGCCTCCAGCGCCGTCCGCCGGTCCATCAGGCCCATCGTCTCCGACTTCACGTTCGGCGCCACCATGATCTCTCTCTCTCTCTCTCTCTCTGATGAAGTGATGAGAAAGGGTGAAAGGAAGACGGCTGCGTCCAAGTCCAAGACGGTTCAGTTGAGCGGTTTCCAGCCGTTAGATCGAACAATCAACGGTGTGGATCAGACAGATCACGAGACGGACGAGCGATGGAGCGGTCTGCGGTGACGGTGGAGCCGGCTTGAGCTCGACCCAATCACCGCCAGGCCGTCTCTTCAACCCTCTCGTCTCGTCTGCGGCCGGCGGCGGCGGCTTCTTGTGCTTCGTTCGCTTCAATTGGAAATTGTTCTGGGGCTCAGATCCAAGCTCCCGCCTTCAGTTTGCTGCCCCATTTCGGTCAACCTCCGTTCCCGAATCTTCCAATACCGTGTCTACTTCCTTCCTCTGCTCTTTGCGTTTTACAAGCAACCCCGATATGAGATGGTGATGTAGACGGTGATGTAGCGCACAGTGAAATTAATTTTATCCTGAAAGGGTTAGCAGTCGCCAGTGAATCCATAGAAAGAAAGGTGAATTGCAGCACTCAAATGATATGCGCTGTTATATGCTTTGAGCAAGCTCCTGTAAAGGGTAACCCCTGTACTAGGTGTAAGAAAAACTTCCTTTCATAAGAAGCTGGGAAATTTCTTCTCCAAGAAATGGTTAGTATGTGAGATTGCAAAATCAACTGTAAGCTGCACTTCGTTTAGGAATTTAGAACAGACACCTGCCACCTTCGGATTATAAGCGGACAGACAGCCTGTAGAAAGCATAATTCTCAACTTCATGAGGCTACCGATGTCTCATGGTTTTCAAAGCAGGCAGCTTAGAGAGACATTCATTACAAATAAGCTAAGGGACACACTGTATTGCATCCCATCGAAGCATAGCTCCCTTCCAAATTGGATTCCAAGGTGATCCACAATACATAAGCAGGACAAGAAGAGCAACAGCATACTGACCAAGCTAAGTACACAAGATGTATGCAAAAATTGCAACATGATCTGCAATAGCATCTCCCTTTTCTAAAAGATTATGCCTGTTAATCATGGGGAGGGAGTATGTAGAGTAGTGTGGAGACATTTTCGAACCAGTGATGTAGAGGACCTGGATAGAATATACTGATGCTTTTTTTTCATTTACCGGTTGTAAAATATAGCAACTAGCATTCATTGTTTTTTAGTTTTCTGTAGCTCACTATATCAATTTCTTGAGCTGTGCAGACAACAATTTAGGTTGGTCAGGCAGAACATATCTGTTTTTCAGTAGCCTTGTTCTTGTGGCTGTTTGTGTGTGTGCCTGAACATTATTGCTAGGAGCTGTGTTGCTATTAGGTAGGTTCTGCTGTATGAATACTATTCTGACAAAGTGATCATTCAAAATCTTCCTGCTATTCAGTGCGATAATACGTGTATATCTGAATTTTCTATTCGCTAAAACTTTTTTTTATTGTATATAATCAGCTTTTGGTCTTCCTGTCCCACTTAAAACACTGAACCGAAGCAGTTTCAATTCATTTCAGAGATGGGGAACTCGGCATCTGTGAAAACTGAGGCTTCAGATTCAGCAGACCAACCTGCAGCACCAGCCCCTTCACCTGAGACAAAGCAAAAAAAGAAGATCTGCTGCGCTTGCCCAGATACAAAGAAGTTGAGAGACGATTGCATCATGCAGCGTGGCGAGGACGCCTGTGGAAAGTACATCGAAGCGCATCTGCAATGCTTGAGAGCTGAAGGGTTCAATATCTGACGTGTGCTCCATCAGAGAGACTCCATACTTGCTTCTATGACAGTCTGATTTTGAGTATCAAACAGCATCAGATTGATGAATCATAACTTATGGTAGATGGATAGGAAGAACTCACCTCCATTGTCAGATTTATAGAATGCTCATCATGCATACCACTTTGCAAGAGGGTATATGCCTTTTTCATAACATTGAGCACCAGACATATAGGCAATCTATTGGTGGTGCTTTATGGAACTTTAAATCTGGAAATTGCTTCTTTTTTTTTTTTTGTCCGTTGGTTGAGATTTGGCACCTCACTGTGTGGAACAATGGCTGCTACTAGGTAGAGTTTCCAGTTGCATTTTCCATTGATATCTGTTCATAAAGAAGATTTTACACCCATTCTAGTAGTTGTGGCCACTGACCAATGATTGTTGCCTCCATATGTTTCCATTTACCAGCACCACATACATGGTCTGCCGATGACTGATTATAGACTATTGGGTGGCTGTTGGCTTGGTACCTGTGTTCGTGTCGTGTGGATGCTGTTTTGGTGTAAGGTTGCGTGGAATGTAAGCACCAGTTGCCGTGGGAATCTAAAGCCGGCTACTCTCTTTTTATTTTCTTTCTGACTTTTCTCCAGAAAATCTGTAGCTGTCACTTCCAATTAATGGTGTGTGGTAGTACTAGATTTTTGTAAATATGAATTTAGCGTGCGGCAATCAGATTAACCTATAGTCTTTTGCCTCAAGCATCATCAAGAACCTCTGGACAGTTAATGGTGCGTGGCAATTTTTGCCAGGAAGTTTATTTATATTGCTCATACTGCTAATTACATTGAAATGAAATGCTAGTTTATTTATGATTTATAGAAAAATAAAATTTAATAAAATCTAGACCATATTTTATTTGAAGAAATGATTATGAGATGTTTACCATTCTTAATATCCTTAATTAATTTAAGTTGTGATAATATTGTTATTTAAAAAATAAGAGAGAATTCAACTCGAGCTGGGCCTGGGGTACCAGCTGTCCAGGTCACGCCGCTGCCGCGTCCTATAAATGCAGCCAACTCGAGTAATCAATCACGAAAACAGAAAAAGAAGGAATTTTGGGTTCTTCCTTTCGCTTCGTTGTCACGCAGTTCGAGGTCGACGCCGTCGAGCTCCTTGACCCCTAGTGCGAGAGAGAGGAGAGGACAGGAGAGGAGAAGATGCAGATCTTCGTGAAGACCCTTACCGGAAAGACCATCACCCTCGAGGTGGAGAGCAGCGACACCATCGACAACGTCAAGGCCAAAATCCAGGTGAGCATCCAATCCCCTCCCGCTTCTTTTTCTCACGGCTCTCGGCTGCTCCCTCGATGGGTTCGTAGGTGGAGGCCGCGCGCTAGCTCCGCGCTGGGTTGTTGAGGGATCGATCGATCTGTCGGTTATTCAGTTTAGCTGGTTAACCTAGTTGTTGTGCTATGTATCTTTGCGCGCTCCATTATGGCTCTGATAGTGTTCATCAGGCGTTCTTGGATTCGCCAGTCAGATTTATGTTTATTTAGGTTTCTTCTGGGTAAACTGTATTATTGCGGTTTGGATTGCTCGTGGCGGATGGATTGAGCGCATAATGTTTTCGCGTGAGGAAACAGAGCTCTGCATATTATATTCGGTTCCTTGTAATTCCGTTGATTCACTTTACCTGGTTATTTCAATAATTCAAACAAAAAATTCTTCTTGAAGCTGAACCAGTAATGGCAGTCACTCCTTTCTAAGTCCAGATTCATCTAACAGTGTTTCATGCAAGTTGTGAATCTTTCCCTTCCCCACTTCTTGTGCTCTAGTCACTGAATACGATACAGATTAAGGGATTGTGTAGATGCATTAACTAACATTCCTGCAACTGTTAAATCTTTTGGAATTTTTGTTTCTTGTCCAAGATAAGATATCTGTATTGTCTGTATTGTTTGTCCAATCATTTCTGTAGGAAACACCTAGTCCATTGTATCGTTTATATTCTTTGTCTGATTATTTTTGTAGGAAAAAGGTTATGTCCAATGATCATTTTCTCAACGTGATTGTGCTGGGAGCATAACCGTACCTTAGTGGTCACCACACCTGTCTGTTGGATGCGGTAGAGCTGACATGTTAATTTCTTTGCTGCCGCAGGATAAGGAAGGGATTCCTCCGGATCAGCAGCGTTTGATATTTGCTGGCAAGCAGCTGGAGGATGGACGCACGCTGGCTGACTACAACATTCAGAAGGAGTCGACTCTACACTTGGTACTCAGGCTCAGAGGTGGCACTATGATCAAGGTCAAGACTCTCACCGGGAAAGAGATCGAAATTGACATCGAACCCACAGACACGATTGACAGGATCAAGGAGCGTGTCGAAGAGAAAGAAGGCATTCCTCCCGTGCAGCAAAGGTGTGTGCTAGCGTTCAGTTTTGAATTTCCTAACTAGTAAACTCAGGTTATCCCCAATGCATCCTTTCTTCCCTGTTTCTGTACAATGTTTGTCGATACAATATTCATATCAACTGAGACGACTACTTGACTGCTAGACTGAATAAGTACTTCTTTCTCTCCTTGCAGGCTCATTTATGCTGGTAAGCAGCTCGCTGATGACAAGACCGCGAAGGATTACAACATCGAAGGTGGCTCTGTCCTCCATCTTGTGCTTGCCCTGAGGGGTGGTTACTAATAAAGCTGAGGACCTAGTCAGATAAATGTTATGGCTGCAAAAAGTCAGACCTGGTGATGCGGAACATGCGAAGAGAGAATTTAGCTTTACACCTTTGCCCAGTGGAAGGGGTTGTCTTCCATGTTATGATCTTATAATGATTTAATGAAATTGAGCCAGGTTTACCTACGTCTGATTTTACCCATTACTATTGCTGAACCATTTTGCGGCATCCGTCACTTTTCACAGTTTGGTTGTGGTTTCTGAAAGGGTGAATGCTCAAAACTTTCTGGGTTTGTAACATGAGCTCATTTCCGTAACATATTACATAGCTACAGTTTGCTGTTTTGTTGAAGTGCGCTGTGATTTGAATGGCTGAAGCGACAAATTATTGTATGATGCACAAAATGAAACATACTCCAAGCTATAAGGTTCCTGTCTTTTTCAACTGTGTACTGATCTAAACAACAATATTTGTTACATTTTGTAATTCTACAGAACATTTTTAAGAAAGCTGGCCCGAGAAAATCTATGCTCCAGTAGAAATTACATCACCGTGACGCTACAACATGGATAATTGGAGAACAGCAGATCGATCTTTATAGAAGAGCCAACAAAAAAGGATTAGCAGCAGCTAATTAGCTTCCTTCTGTACAACCTAACCCAGAGCTAAACTAGGTGGATAGAAAAGAGACCCTATGAAACAGAATACCTCCTGTTCCTAAGAGGTGGGAGAGGAGAGGGCTTCACTTCAGGAGGCTTTGCTGACAATGGTGGGCTCTGAGAACTGCCAGACGTCTCTGAACCTTTGCCATTCTCACCTGGTCCCTTGCTGCTCCACATCTTATCAAATATCCTCCTGGACCGTGACTGCATCAGGAGGCTTCCGAGATGGTCCTTGAAGCTGTGTCTTGCACCCCTGTGCTCGCTGATCCGGTGTTCGCTTTCTCTTGTGCTACTGCTTGTCACCTGCTTAGTCAATGAGTTCGGGTGCTTTGGTATCCGCCTTTCACAAGGTTCGCATTGATCCTTCAGAAGCCTTGAACAAGCATGTGCACTGTCATCCGGCTGAGTAAGTTCTTTGCTTGACCCTGCCCTTAGCTGCTGGAAGAAGAGAACCTGCACCACCAACCGGAGAGGCAGGCGGTCATTTTGTGTAGCATGCATGGAAGCATCTATTGAGAGCTTCTTGGCATCTATCAGACTGCAAATCTTCTTCTTATCAGCTTTGCTTATCTCCGGGTGTTCCTGATTAGAGAAGCAAATTGTCAGTTTCTTGCAGAACAAAGAGGTTTCCACTGTAACACACAAAAGTGAGTCGCTGTTTCTAAGGTTAGAAACAGGAAACATCAGTAAGATATTAGGGTCTGTTTTCATAGAGCTAGCAGGCATCAACTGCATCATCTACTAAAATGTTTCACAATCCTTGGCAGGACAGTCATACTCACATGATTTGTGTAAGTTATTCAATCACCATGAATTCATAAAAATCAAATTATCAAGTTATCAACATACAAGCTATCCATAATTGCAAGCATTCAGAACAAGTATAGGTGAAGCTTACCTTGAGATATGCATCAACTGCATAGTACAAGCTGTCATGAACTGGTCTAGCTGCTTCCGGCACGGCTGTTGCTAGTTCAACAAATGTAGACAATGAAAGATCTGGATCTGATGCTACTTCAGATAAATAATCATCAACAAGCTCTCCTAATGATAAAGTAGACTCTTGCTCAAAATTAAGCTCAATCATCTTCTCATCAGATTTCTCAACAAAATCACCATTATGAGATAATGCGGTTCTAGCAACAAATCTTTGGACAAGATTTTGAACCAACCGAACATCATATGTACCATCATTAGGTGAAGAAGCAGGTAATAAGAGATCCTTAACTGAAGCCTTGTGCAACTGGAAACTGATCCTTCTCATTAGTTCTTCCTTCACATGCTCCCCTGCTCCAACTAATATGGCAACTTTCAACAGTTTAAACAGAAATCTGCACGAACAGCCTGAGCTCTTATCAGAAGGCAACAACCATATTATTGTCTCGACCAAACATTGATTCCTCCTCATGTAATCCTCAGCGATCAAAGCATCATATGAGTCTGGCAACCATCTAACTGCATATGCTTTAAGGGCCTCTCCTATTAATTCATGTGACATTCTCCCTTTGGATTTGATAGCAACCATAACTCTCTTGTAGAGGTCAACATCCAATTCACACACGTCCTCAACCCACCAGTCTTTGGGAGCTATTGATGTTTTCCCTGTCGCCTCAACTATTTCCACACAAGCTGCTCCTTTCTTTCCATGACTGTATGACCAGGTAACATTGGCAGGGTCTACAGATGTCTTTGAAGCAATGGCATCGATACATCTACCCGCAATCTTTAGCTTTTCAGACCAAGGTAACAGTGCCTTTGTGCTCTGGAGAACAATAATGGAATCTTTCCAGCTACGAAGGATGCTAGAATTTAGAAACACCTCGATCTTAGATATCAAGTTCCCTTTGTCCATATCTTCAGTCATTTCAAGATACTCTGCTGCACATCTTGTTGCAACAACATTGTGTGGACTTAGGGTAACAATCATCCCATAGCAGAACTTTGCACAAATTTCGAATGTTCTTGCTCCCCCAGGAAGGTCATCTATGTGAACATCATCGCTCCCCTCTTCGGTGGCCTTCATAACTAACCTTTGAAGTTTACTGCTCTTGGACAGAAGAGGAAACTGTACATGACAGCCAAATCAATCATATTTTTACAGACCTTTAGCAATGTTTTTTTTTTAAGAAAAAAAAGGTGAAGCCCCTCATATACTGCTAAGCATATGAAATAGATCCAAAGCACCCAAAGAAAACATACACAAGGACAAGATGAAGCTATTGATGGTTAGACTATTTAGTTACACAACCCCAAAAACATCTTTTTTGGACTCTAGTTTTGTTTTCAGTTAAAAGAGTATCACAAAAATAAAATAAAACGAGAACCATAAACAACATATTTTTTTGAGGGGGATAGAGCCGGGGCAACCTACATATGTATATTGAAATGGTAATTATTGAGACCATCTCGCTGTTATTCTAACTAAATAAACAGTTATACATCACTGCTGTCGCACATATTAAGCACTGACCTTGTGTAAGTAAAACTTCACTTCAGCAACATGCACGACAACATCTGTTGCAAGGTCTGAGACCACATATCTGCATGAATCAGCAACAAATTGTGAGCAAAACATGTCACTCATAATAGTCAGGAAGAAGATAAATATTTTAAGCAGATACTCTATAACTAGCAATAGTTCCACCAACCACTTTATGATCCTTAAAAAGACATATGCTCTGCAGTCAATTGCGTACATGACTGACCGATGCTGGTTATCCGTCCATCACTGGTAGTCACTCTCTCAAACATATTGACAACAGCAAACACATCACACTTATCATAGGATATAAAGAGCCGTCAAAGAGCTGCTCTGTCAGTCAATAATGGGGGGCAAACATGCAGTAGCTACTACTAAACTGTACACTCACTTTCCAGGTATTCCAGTTCAACTAAACAAAGCAGGACAAATCACCATTAGAGTTGGTAAGCAGATGTATGCAACACGGTTAGCCACTAAGATCCCAAACCTCTCAGGTTCTCTTGATCATAACACTATCGCATTCTCTATTTTAAGGAGCACATGGATGACTCAAACTCAGATTGCTTGAGATCCCTTCATGCAATTAACTGACTGCCAAACCGTATTGCCACAAGATCCCAAATCACATTTGCCTTTAGGCCACTTACCGCTCAATTTGTACTCATCAGTGGTACAGAAATACTGGATTTGTTTCAAAAGACAAGTCGTGATGAAGCAACTTGCATTGGGTTCTTTAACTGAAGGAAAAGTAAACAGTATCAATTATTAGGAGGATGGTGAGATGACTATCGTTTTCCAATGTCCTTAATAATAAACTAATCCTAAACTATTCCAGCTAACTTTACCAAGTTGCCCATATCAAGCAGCAAGACATAGTGGTATCTACCATATAATAATAGCACAGTATAGCATAGCGTTCATAGCTCCTCAGATCTGTTCTGCGCTAGCCACGAAGAGGAGAGAAAGCAAGTACAAATTCATAGCGAAAAGACTACAACAAAGGCATGCTTTCTAGCCAGGATAAAAAGCAGATATAGAAACATCCAGTTCAAACACAGGCATAGCACAAAAGGAAACCCAAAATCCATGATAAAATTAGGGACCGTGAATTAAAAGTAACCTTGAGCACAATGACCTAACGATGAACCGCATCTCGCCAAGATCGAATTTTTTTAAAAAAAATTAGAGGACTGCCCATCACTGTAAAAATAAAATGGCCGAACAGCTAGACAATAATATCGCGACAAGGAGATGGGCGCAAACAACAAACCCCAAGAAAAACAAGGAATGCCAGCTCCAAAGATCAGGATATGAGGAGGAAAAGAAAACATTTGATTCTTTGACGGATTTATTAGTTGAGAAAACCGCAGCACACAACTTAGTCCTTCGGACTCTTTCCAAGAAGCTATGGTCAACTCAAAGGGAGTGTTCAGATGGAAGGACCATTACTGTGTTTTTTAAAAGATAACAGTAAGGACCATACTTTGAAGGAACCTGAAAGTACGAACAAATTTAGTGGTGCAAGCAATCAAGCAGGGAGCTTTGTAACCAAAATCCAAGCACTACAATGTCAAGTCAAAATCACGCATCTGGTCATCAAGAAGGACAAAACAGTCAGTTATGCTGAAATCAGTACAGTCCACACAAGAACATGATGCAGGAACGCTGGATTCAAACCACCTGCATGTGCATGTGCCACACCCGCCTATCTCCTTCGCTGTGTCAGGAAAAACTTGAAGACACGCATAGCGAAGCAAAGTGAGTACTAGTATTACACGTACTTTCTTGCAATCGAAAAAGAGGGAAAAGATCGGGTTTTGACGGCACCGTATCATGATTGAGATGAAGGAATCTGAAAGGCACGAACGCTAACGACCACGCCGTTGCGGATGAATACACCGCGCACCAAAACGGGAAGGAATGCCAGGGAATGAGAAGAAGAGATCTTTACACGAGCAAATATGATCCTAGCTACTAGCAGCGTTGGTTGGCAAAGAGGCCTGCAGAAAGAGAGAAAAAGGTGTGCTCACCGGACGTCGGCGCCGTCGGACTGGAAGGCGTCCGGCTTGGAGCCCAGCTTCATGAACTTCATCTTCTTCCTTTCTCCCCCCTCGCCGGCCGGCCGGCCTCTCCCTGTCTCTATACCTCTCCCCCCTGCTTTTCTCTGAGCCGTGTTCCCATCTACAGCACCACGAAAAAAGCAGCAGCCAGAGCCAGCTCGACTCGCAAGCAGTGCAGTGCGGCGACTGCCCGCCACCACCAAGGAAAGAAGAAGACGGCGGTTGGTGAGGGAGGTTAAACGCAGCAATTAAGGGAGGCAGGAGCCAAAGCCAATGATGCCGTGGCGTGTGAATGATGGGATGTTATTAACTCCCCCTCACTCTCTGCCTCTGCGGCACTGCACCCAACCCTCTTTTCTCCGACGACGATACTGCGAGTTCTGCCTGCCAAAGCCGCCTTTCTCCTTGCTCTCTCCAATGTCAAATACGGGTATCTCTACGTCTCTCCCTACTCTCTAGACTGGCGGAGCAGTAGCCTTTTTCACCCTCCCTCCGTGGTTTTTTTATTCAAAATCGCGCGACCTCCCTCCGTGGTTTATCGCGCCTCTTTTTCTGCGACGTTTCATCGCTCCGATAAAGCGAATTTGTGTGGGGAGCCTGTGTCCAGAGGTTGCTGTGGGGGTCTGCTGTAGGGCTGAAAAGGACACGAAAAAAATTCTGTTTCATTTGCTTTTTGTTTCTGTATTTTTCGGACGAAAACGGGTGGAATAAAAAAGGAACGAACGAAGATGGAAATGGAATTGGAAATAGTTTGACGTTTTTTCGTCCGTTTTTGCAGTATCTCGTTTTTATTCAATATCATCTCTTTTTTTGTTTCGTTTTCATCCCATTTTTATATTTTTTGCAGTATCTCGTTTTTATCTGTTTTAAAACTGGTTTTAAAAATTTAGACTTTTGTTTACATGTGTTGTTATATGTTAACTTCAAATTTACTATTACGTGTGTTGCTAAAATGTGTTGTAAAAGACTTATAAAATTGTGTTATATGAATATGTAAATTATTTATTTTAAATGTTTATTTTGATGATAATATTTTATTACATTGATGTTTTCGGTAAAATACCGATTATCAACCGTTTCCGGTACATCCCGTTCGAATTAGTTCGTTTTCAATACTCTTATTTGTCTTGTTCGTTTCTGTTTCGGATTTTTTTTCGTTTTCATCCGAAGTTAAAATGTGAAAACGAAAACGGTTTGAGTACTTTACCGACCGTTCCTGCCCGTTTTCAGCCCTAGTCTGCTGAAGGTGGGTGCAGCATGAGCGTGGGTAGTTTAGAGTAGTGCCTGAGCAGCAAGTACCTGTAGAGGTAATGGATCTGCAATCAGATCTACGGTACTAGAAGGTGCCTATAAAAATATTGGAAATAACCACCCGACAGACTCGACGGAACGCAATAAAGTTTTGTCGAGTACAGTGGAGCAATCACACAGAAGCAGAAGCTACCTGGGAAAGCGAAGATAATCTCAGAAGATTCCAAGTGAGTGGGGTAGATCTGTGACACTCTCAAAAATTAAAAGCAAAACTCTACTAAAGGAAAAAAAAAAGGGGAGAGACTGCCGCTGGGCCGGCGCCACAGCCCAGCAGTGCTCGGCCCAGCCGACCTCCGTCTTCCTCGCG